>WBMZ01013913.1:1494-95641 GCA_013400975.1 Atrichornis clamosus
AGCCACATTTTTTGAGAGCTGGGGGAGAGGAAATCATTGAGAACTGGTTGATAAGAGCAGACGGGAGGACAGTGTTTTTCCTGTTGGATGCATTTCTGTCTTAGATCAGCTTAAGCCACCTGTGAACTGCAAACTCAAAACAATCATGTTGCCTCCTTTCTTTAAATCCTTTGGCCTCTCCAGACTTGAAAGACTTTACCTTCTGTTCTTCAATGTTTGCCAAGCCTTTTGGGAGCAGGGAGCAAAAGGAGGTGAGGGGGAGAAAGGTAGTGCTGAGATTTGATTAAGCCTTTTCTTTATGAAAGTCAAAATTTATTTATCTTCTCTACTCTCTCGCTTCTTCTCCTCTCTCACCTTCCCTTCTCTTCTCTTGCCTTGTCTTATTCCTCTTCTAGATGAAGTCACCTCTCATACAAAAGTCTCCTTTATACACATAAGCACCAAGAAAAAATACATATGTCCTCTCAGAGGAAAAATATATTAGAGCTGTTACAGGCATACAGGACATGAAGAAAATGAACCAACAACAAAGATGAACTTCATAGTTTCATTTTGGTTATCCAACAGGCGTCCAGAAAAAAGTGTGCAAGAATAGTTAAGGCACAAAAAATTTACATTTAGTCTTGCAATGAAATGGGTGCACAATAATTTTTTTTTCCTTATGAAGAATTTCCTGATTGCAGGAAAAACTTGCCTGGAAAAAGTTCTTTATCATCTTACAAGAACCAAAAACTCCCACTCCTTCTGAGTCATGATATTACTCTCTAGATCAGGTGAATTTAGTAAGGAAGTTAGAGAGAATACTCAAATTATGTGTTGTGAGACAGCTAATAAGAGAGCTACTTGTCCACCTCACTCTCCTTGAAGCTGCTTTTCCACTTGAACTAGTGTTTGAATCTTGGTGGTGGATGCTGATGGGATGGTGTTTCTTTAGCCTGCTTCAAATGAAACAATTTGCATTCAGGTCATATACAAAATTCTGTTCTCAAAGCCTGTGTTATGGAAAGGTGCTATTTTACCTAACCTTGCACATGTACAATATTCATGTTTTGAAGTGATCCAAATCCCCAAATATACTTCAAAAATTTTCAAAAGAGGTCTACAATTTTTCTGCCAATATATATATGTTGGTGGTTGTTTTCTGCTTAAGCTAGTGATTCACAGGGGATGCCAAAATAGTAATGTTATATGTTTACAAAGCTTTTTCTCTATAGGTACATAGTTTATAACTTTTAGCAGCAGTTCATCATTCATTCCTATTGAATGTCGTGTATACTTAACCAGAAAAAAGCAAAAACATTGTTCAAAATTTCCCAAAATTTGCTTTCTGGAAGCAAAGCACCTTTCGAAACTACATTCATTATGACCTCCAAGAATGCAAACACTTTCCACCTAGCCAGAATCAATTCAAACAAACAAAATTTGGCATATTATAAAATGAAAGGAAAGGTCTGAAGGCATTTCTTATTGACATTGTCATGGTTTAACTTCAGCCAGCAGCCAAGCCCCACTCAGCCACTTCCTCACTCCTCCATCAACAGGATGGGGGAGAGAATTGGAAGGGTAAAACTAGACATCTCGTGGGTTGGGATGAAGAAAGTTTATGAGGGAAAGTAAAGGCGCCACATACAAGCAAAGTAAAACAAGCAATTCATTCTCTAGTTCTGATAGCCAGGCAGGTGTTCATCCATCCCTAGGAGAGCAGAACCCCCATCACTCAAAGCAGTCACTTGGGAAGACAAACTTCATCACCCCAAAAGTCTACCCCTTCCTCCTTCATTCCCCAGCTTTCTCTACTGAGCATGATGTCTTATGAAATGGAATATCCCTTTGGTCTCTTCAGGTCACCCATCCCAGCTGTGTTTCCTGCTAACTTCCCATGTACCTTCAACTTCCTCATCAGCATGGAGTACAAAAAGCCAAAAAGGCCTTGGCTCTGTGTAAGCCCTGCTCAGTAATAACAAAAACATCTCTATATTATCAACCTCGTGTTCAGCACAAATCCAAAACACAGCCCCATACCAGCCACTGGGAAGAAAATTAACTACACCTCAGCCAAAACCAGCATACACAATCTAAAAAGTCTTCAGAATTATTGCTAAAAAAGTTAGAAAATCTGAATAGGTACACCAAAATACTGGTAGACACTGGAAAATTTACTGATATAGGTGATTCAAGGTTGCAAAATATCAGTGAATGGATGCAAAGAAACCCTGCTTGAAAATTGTAAAGCTGTTTACTATATCTATGTAATTTCTGTAATTAGCAGATACAAGAGTATGTTTTGCAGGATGGTTTTACACTGAGGGATCTTACACTGGGGTTAGACACATCAGTATCTTGACTAACTTTGAGATTATTTTGTCTAAAATTCAGTCTAGCATATCTACCTCTACTGCTATCTCACAGAGCAACCCGAATGTTCCCATGACCTAATTTGCTCTAGCTCTTTACCTCCATAATAGCAAAACAAATCCAATTTAGCTGAACAATTTAAGAACATATTTTGTACGTTTCTCTCAACAGTGTGCTAATATTCAGCCAAGTCATTGCCACAGATTACTTTTTCAGACCAGATAAATAATGAAGTGAGTATAATAAGCACTCATGTCAACATAACAACATTCTTTCTTGCTTGACATCCAGCTTGCTTCTAAGTTAGGTCTTTAGTGTTGGCTTAAGAAGAAACTAAATTCTGTGCCATAATGCCTTGGCTTTGTACCAGAATGCTGGGCATTTTTCTGAGTCTTGGTGTACTAATGAGCTGTGTGGGTACTTTCTCCCACCACACACCCACCTCCCTGTCCCTTTATCCCAGAGAATGATCCTATCAGTGCAGGCTGTTGTGTTCACCCCAGCACATTAGTTTGATTGTTCTGAAAGCAGAAAGCAGATAGTTGCTCTGTAAAGCGGGCATTATCAACCAACTTCAAACATCTCCAAAATTCCCTCCAGTCAAAATTATTTACATTTTCATTAAATGGCAAGGCATTTTGTCCTGTTTACAGTAAAATGAGATGCAGACAGAATAAGAAAGGAAAGCTGGGCAACATGGCAGAAAATAAAAGTAGGAAAAACCTCACTGGGACTTTATAATATGTAAGAAGTCAAAAGCTGTGGATTATTTTTCTGAAAGAAGCCTATTGCTCAACCAAATGTCATTTCTATATATTTTATTGCTGTCAAAATTAAGGACCAACTGAATTCAGGGAGACTGGAAAAAAGGAAACTACCAACCTGTCAGCCTCTGTGCCTGGGAATATAATAGAACAGATCCTCCTAGAAGCTGTGCTAAGGCACCAGGAGGACAGGGAGGTGGTTCACGACACCCAGCATGACATCACCAAGGGCAAGTCCTGCCTGACCAACGTAGTGGCCTTCTTTGATGGAGTGGCTACATCAGTGGGCTAGGGAAGGGCTACAGATGTCATTTATCTGGATTTCTGTAAGGAGTTTGACATAGTCCCCCACAATATCCTTCTCTCTAAATTGGGGTGAGAAGGATGTGATGGGTGGACTCTTCAGCAAATAAGAAATGGTCATGTCTTAAGGGTAATGGTCAAGAGCTCAATGTCTGGATGGAAATGAGTAAAGATTGGTGTCCACTGGCAGTCTCTATTGGGACCAGTGTTGTACAATGTCTTCATCAATGACTTAGAGGGATCAAGTGCACCCTCAACAACTTTGCAGATGACACCAAACTGAATGGTGCAGTCGACACAGCTAAACATCATGAAGTTCAAAAAGCCCAAATGCAAGGTATTTTACCTGTGTCAAGGCAATCTCATGCATAAGTACACGCTTGGCAGAGAATGGATTGAGAGCCGCCCTGCTGAGAAGGACTTGGGGGTGCTGGTGGATGAGAGGCTGGACATGACCCAGCCATATCCACTTGCAGCTGTATCAGATTTGCAAGACCTGGTTTTTGGTAGCGGAGGGGCTACAGGGGTGGCTTCTGTGAGAAGCTGCTAGAAGCTTCAACCATGTCCAGCAAAGAGGGAGTGGAGGGTGGGGCAAAGATGTTTTTAAGGTCTTATTTTGCTTCTCATTATCCTGCTCTGTTTCTGTTAGTGTAATAAATTAACTTTCATGCCTTTAAGCTTGAGCCTGTTTTGCCTGTGATGGTATTTGATGAGTGAACTTTCCTGGCCCTTATCTCAACTCATGAACACTTTGTTACATTTTCTCCCCTGCGTCCAGTTGCAGGGGGAGTGAGTGAGCAGCTTTTGTTGGGTGCCTGGCATCTGGCCAGGGTCAACCCATGACAGCAGCCCAGAAACCCAGTTTTGTCCTGGGCTGCATCCAAAGCAGAGTGGCCAGAAGGGTGCGGGAGGGGCCTCTGCCCCTCTACTCCAGTCTGGTGAGACCCCAACTGGAACACTGCATCCAGCTTTGGAGTCCCAGCACAGGAAGGACATGGACCTGTTGGAGTGAGTCCAGAGAAGGGCCATGAAGATGGTCAGAGCGTTGAAGAACCTCTCCTATTAAAAAAGGCTGAGAGAATCAGGATTATTTAGTGTGGAGAAAAGAAGGCTCTGTGGTGGCCTTATTGTTGCCTTCCAGTACCTGAAAGGAGCCTACAAGAAAGCTGTAGGGGAGCTTTTTACAAGAGCATGTAGTCACAGGACAACAGGAAATGGCTTCAGACTGAAAAAAGGTAGATTTAAATTAGATATTGGAAAGAAATATTTTACCATCATGATGGTGATTAAGTACCGGGTGGATGTCGCATCCCTGAAAGTGTTCAAGGAGAGGTTGGGTGGGGCTCTAAGCATCCTGGTTTAGTGAAAGGTGTTCCTGTCCATGGCAGGGGAGGTTGGAACTAGATGATCTTTAAGGTCCCTTCCAACCCAAATCATTCTGTGATTATATGGTTCTAGGATATCATCTCATGCCAGCGAAATGAAGAGTGGGTTCCTGTTTCTACCCTGAACTTTTGGCACCCAGGATAATCCAACCACCTTGTAACTGCTCCAACAGGAACAACTAAGGGTTCACTTATTCTCTGGGCATGAATCAAAAAGAGGCAGACAAAGAGGGAAGTAGGAATTTCATTCCTAGTTTTGTCCACAGACCTTAAGTGCATTGAAAATCAGTGTAACTTCCTTTCAGCAGTGAGAGAAACTTGCTCTGAAAAGGGGTGCCTGTGTAGCATAACATACCGGAAAAGTCACCTGGTCAACATCGTGGCAAGAACAGAGAACATAACTAAAACTGCATAGAGATTGAGTTGCTTAAAATTCCTCATAGTCTAACATAATTTGCCCCTTTTTTTTTTCTCTCAAAAAAGACAAACGAATAGATAGCAAATTCCGTATAATTTCAGTTCACCTTGCATTAATAAATAAATTGATTCATTAGTACTCCATTTTATATCATCCGATGATGATTGAAATCATCAGCATTAGAGATGTCTATTCAATAATTTTTCAATTGTTTCTTTTGGGTTTATATTCTTATTACTAGAAAGCAATATCAAAGTTCTGGCTGAAAGCAGCCACTCATAGTTTCACTGTAGAAACACTATAGAGAAATTACAGACTCAGCACTTTAAAATTCTTCCTGTCCTGCAGGATAAATTATTTTGCTTAATGTCATTTTCCTATAAAATAAATGAAACCTTTTCTTCCTTTAGGCATTGTTGAATGTTAGAGTGAAAAGTGTAAGCTTACAGAAACAAATTTTTATTTAACAGAATTCATGCCTTCTTTCCATTAAAAGAAATTAACATGATACAGAGTTGGAATACATAAAGTGGTATGAACCAGTGGTCTGTGTCATTAAGACAATAAGGATAAAATTATTGTAAGGAAAGAGATCTGCTGTGTGGACTTACAGTTTAGGTATGTGCAAGTGACTTTGTCTCTGAAGTGCAGTTGGGAAGGGCTATTGTAAGTGTTGATTAAAATGCTGAAACTAAATAAAGTCATTGGTCTGGGAGGGGGAATTTTGGGACAATTGCACAGGCATTTTCACATGGCGACAATACATCAATGAGCTGAAATGTAGGGCTTACTACTCTAAGCAACCACCCAGCAAATGCTCTTGAAGCAAAAATGATATGTGGGCACCTGAGCACAGGGCAATTACAGTCACCAGTGAAGTAAACCAGTACTCAGACCTCAAGACTTAAATCAGTTTTCTTGGGAATGGCCCAAATCTTTTACCCAGAAGACTTGCATATGAAAACAATTTGGGAAGCTGATCCTTGCATCCTTGCAGCTGTTACCTAGTAACTAACTGCGTGAGTGCTTGCAGTCCGCTTTACAGCAGAGAGGCCCAGGTTAGCTTAAATGGCTCTGCCAGACAGCCAGAAAGCCCAGGTAAGTCAATGCCATCAGCATGGTACCAAGGCATTTGGTAGGTGCTCAGGAAGAAGCATGTATGGAGAAAATATTGAATTCCAGGAAATTCCAGGGAGATGTGTTTGACTCTTATTATCAGGAGCAAATTTCTATTGGTGGAATAAGTGCTGCCTAGCTTAAGGCAGTAACTAATTACCACCTGGAGCAAGCTGTCACTATCCATCAGCTGCGGAGATGTAGAAGTGCTTCACACCTTCTGACCAATGGTCATCTTCATCAGTAGCGACTGCTTGTTTGTGGAGGTAAGTTGCCATTGCTGTCCAACTGCTCCATGCTTTGGCTACTCCTGGGAATAAGCAAGCACCATGGAGAAATAGATATTACTGAAACTGCAAATATGTATGTATGTATGTACAGCAATTAATTTATCATATAGGCTCAGGCCAGGTGGCAATGTCCAGGCCTGTCCCCTGGGGAGGGGCAAGTTTGCCGTTGTCTCTTGCAGCAGACTTTGGATCTGTTGCCTCACTTTGCATCACGTGCAGTCTTGCGGTGCAAGGCCCCAGGAATCGGTCTGGGGAGCACTTCAGGGGGTCTTTGATGGATTAAGACACCCCCTCAGCTGCTTCTCACATGAATGTCCCATGATTGTGGCCTTCCCGGGGTGGGGGTTCCACAGCCAGTCTGTGTAAGGGAGGATGGGTTCTCTGCCCCTGAGCAGAGATTACAACACACCCAAACCTGCTCCACCCACCTCGGCTGGGGGGGGGAAATCTGTGCAAACCTGCTCCCAGCAAATGGGTCGTGGTCTATGGCCTCTCCCACCCTGAACCAAGCCAGAGATGATTCCTGGCACACCTGCTGGGTTTGGCTTTCATTCTTCTCCTCCAGCCCTGTTTACTTCTCCCCAGACCTCAATGATTGAAGAACAGGTTTCCCTTTATCTAATCATGGCAGTTTAACTCTCAGTCCCAAGTTCCAGTCAGGCATCTTCAGGGAGGGGTGGGCTTCGGTGTCTTCTTTATACAGTTTTGCTATAATGAGTGAAACTTCATAACAATGTTTGAGGCATTAACTAAATCAGTCTCTGACAGATGGTACGCCTGCCACATCCATATTCCTCTCCAGATTTTGTCCTTTTATTCTTTATCCTCCTCCCTTCCCCTTTTTCCAGCACCCTCTACCTGTCTTACCATGCTTTCCAAACATACTCCTGCCCATATTTTTGCTGCCGTATCCCTAAGCTGTGCCCAGCATGCAAAGAGGCAGGACCCTACGCAAGCTGCTGTCAATACCTGGTTCAGGGCATTCATCTGAGGGCAGACAGCCCCCACTGGGGGCCCATGCAGGCTACTGGGTTCTGGGGGAGGTGAGAATGCCAAAGACCCTGCATGGGTGTACTACTTTGACCAGGCCCCACGTGTCTTGGCACACACTGAACAGGGTTCAAACAACATTGTGGGAAAAGGGTGCAGTTTCAGCTGCCAAACTTGATGTTGTGGTGACAATTGCCTAAGCTGCTGGCCACAGGGAGTTCAGAAGCCCAGAGATGTGAACCTACTTGAACATTCTTGCCTGTGAAGGTGCACTTCTATCTTTTGTTGTACTTCTAGACCATATATAATATTTGATTCTAATCTGTAACACACAACCTGAACTGAACATTTTTTGAATGAGTTCTGTTTTATAATTAAGACTCTACTGCATATAGACATGACACTTTTAGGAAATGAACAGAAGAGTTAAAATTTGTTTCCAACACCAGTAAAAAATGTAGAGTTAGAATCATAATTTACAAAAAATCCTGTTAAAAAGTTACTCCTATTTTCATGACCATTATTCTCTCAATTTGTTATTTCTGTATTATCATTCTCAGTAGCCTGTACTTGAAAGAAAGGAATCGTTTTGTCTCCCAAAAGCTTAAAAATAATTTCCTTGGTCATGATGATGAATTCTACCTATGCAGTCCTCACATGTGTCTCAGAGCTCTGTTGGTGGACCTGAGCACTCCAAAAGTGAACGAGAATATGAGGTTTTGACTCTGTTGGAACATAGTGAACATCCTTCAGACAGACACAAAGACAAGATTGCTGTTTCCTTCAATGTTGTTTGATGATTTGTCCTTGATTTAATTCTGTGTGGAACAAACCTGTGGTGTTCTATTTGTCTAAGATGGCAAATCCAAGACAGACGTGTTATGAACAATTCTTATGTTTAATAAATAATTGCTTGGTGTTACAAATGTCATGTAACCCAACTTGTTTTCCACAAGTTGCCCTCTAGCCTCTTGAAGCTTTTTATTTCGGCACTTTCTGTCTGTACTTCTTGCTTTTTTTTCAAGAATTCAAAGATCTCTCTTTTATAAACAGGTTTGTTACAGATTTTATTTCCTTATTGCCATATTTTGAATTAGCTTTCTTATTCATTACAGTTCTGGCAACAAACAGTGTTTTCCCTGTTTCTCTTTCATCTTCCCTTTTCAATCTTTGTTACAATGAATCAAAGTGAGACAGAGAGAGACTTTAATGTGATTCTGGCAAAGTTTTCTCAGTCAAGAGGTAACACAAAACAGGCTTCCCTATTTGATTTTGCTCCTTTACATATATAGAGTACAACATCTACGTAATGCTTTCAAATAGGACCATTAAAAGCAAGTGACCTTATAGTTGAGTATATATTGCTTTCCAAATATTTGTACTGAATTAATAAAATAGAAAGTATGGGCCAAATGTGGCTCAAGATGTAGTGAAAAAATAAATGAGTGAGCAAAGGTTATGTATTGCATTTCACCCACTGTCCTTCTAACAACCGAGGGTCAAACACATATCACAGAGGAGAAAGATCACTGACATATTCTAAACTGCTGCTGTGTAGAGCTGTCAAATATTTTCTTGCTCATTAGCTAATGAAACCCATACTCTTCAGGGTATGAGAGAAAGTGAGCCCACCTATCAACACACAGCTCCCTTATGAGTTTTAGATCCCAGGCCCAGCTTTGCCTCTGACCACTGAAGGTCTTCAACATCAGCTACCCAAATTCAGCTGCATGACCTGGACATGAATGTCTTCATGTTATGAATAAGGCATGAAAGGGAAAAGAGGGTCCTTTGTCTTCTCTACTAAAACCATTTTGATTTGTGCAAATTAATGACCACAGAATCAAAAGCAGAGTGGACAGGAAGAAGCATGGTGGGATGGGACATGACAACAGGGTGATTGAATGTAAAACACCTAGTGGACTAATGGCAGAAACAAATCCCTTCTTCTTTCAATCTTTAGTTAGTTACGCAAATGGAACAGTTCCATTATAAGAAATGGAGAGAAACATGCCTCAGAAGAAGAAATGTCTTAAAGTACCTACCTAGTACGTGGGGACTGGTACCAGAATATTTCATGCTTTAGATAATACCATTACTAGACATGCTGTGATATGCTTTTGAAGTATTATCCTGCCAAAGTCCATTTTTTATGTTTCAGACAGAGTTTGGTTAAAAATGCATGAAAAATGATGAATCTTTTGTCTGATTATTTTTTTCAATTAAAAAAATATTTCATCGCTGAGCAGCTTTATTTGCTATGAACAGATCAGACTAGACAGTGTCACTGCCAATCTCCTCAGTGCTCTGTCTTGTGTTCAAATTATTCTAAAAGGGATATATGCCCTTGTACTCTGTGAAATGCCTGAAATGCATCTAGAATCTCTATCAAAAGAATATGAGTTGTTGGCAGACCACGAATAATTTTTGTTTCAATATGATTTTTAGCCAACTAAAAGAGTCAAAGAATTCCAGCTGGAACTGGACCCTGCAATCTTTTTCTACATAATAATATTTTCAAACTCCTTTATTTTCAAATATCTCTCCAAAAGAAATAACTACTCTTATAAAATTTTTGGTGACAATCCCTTTCTTTTTTGCATATGGTCATCCACAGCTTTCAAAAATTGTGAACACTGAATCACTTTAGTTTTTTAAATCTGAAAATATTTAGAAGCCAAGATGTCTTGTAGAATACAAAATGTCATGCTGAGAATAAAATCATTGTCAAAAAAATATAGAGAGGAGAAAATCCATTACTGTGATTTTGAATAGTTAGTAGAAATTTCTGGTCATTAAATCCCATTTTCATAACTTTTGAAATAATGTCTAGCAGTATAGATATGCTTGTTTTGTTTCAGTTACTTATATTGTGAGAGTTTGTCCTCTTCTTTTTCACTTATTGGAAATTCATACAAATCAACTCATACAAAATCCTGAAGGCACTGTTTTAACCAAATATAGAGACACTGAAAATTATTCAAACACAAAGATTTTTGGGGACGATGGATCCCTTGAATGAAAAGAATTCCATTTACAAAAAACAGTAACTTTGATTAACAAGATTTTTAAACGAAATATTACAATTTTTTAAAGTTACTTCTTTTTGAATCAGTGTCTTTAAAGATCCTTCTTTAAAATTCATATTGCAGTGCTTTTTTTTTAAAGTCTCTGTACTTCAGATTTAGCAAAGCTTAAAGAAATTTGGTTTTATACTGCTCCTCATGAAACTGGCAGAGGACAATCTTGATCTCATTAGAGACAAGGGAGAAATAACATAAGCTTTGAGGATCCATCTATTATTTTCCCTTTCCCATTTTCATTTCCATTTCCTTTTCTCATTTTCATTCCCATTTTCCCATTCTTTCTTCCTGATCTTTCTCCCCCTTTCTCCTCTCCCTCTTCCTCCTTTTCCCTTTCCCTCTCCTATTTCCTTTTTATTCTACCTTTACCCCTTTCTTCTAACCTTCTTTGCATCGTCTCCTTCCCCCTGCCTCATGCTCTGGAGAAGTTTTGACCAAGCCTGGACATCATTGTGATTATCTAAGTAGAGCTGAAAACAAATCTGCTAACCCAGTTATCACTCATCCTTGCAAGGCCTTTGAATTTGATCCAAAATTGTACATGGAAAATCCTATACAATATTATAAATACTTTGACTTGGAAGTGGTCAAGATGTGCATTTTTCTGCTCCTCAGAGTCAAGGCTAATAGAAAAAAAAAAAGATAACTTGACCAGTTTCTGCAGTATGCTTCTGACCTCTGTACTGAAATCATAAAGGGTCACATTGAAAACTACTGTACAGAATTCCTGTATAAAGAGGTTTTTCCAGAAATTATTTTTTCATGGCACCTGTGTGTAGTGAAATGGCATAAAGAGACTGTGGGGATAGAATTTTTATCTTTTAACCTACTAATTTTGCAAAGTGCCTTCAGATTTCCAGAGCCTGAAGATATCCTTAAGCAGTAGCTATTTGTAGTCCCTTATCCTTAGTTTAGACAAATCTCCTTTCACAACTATTCATATAATTCTGCTTAGAGTAATGAATTAAAAAGGAAGAAAGCATTAGCAATTAAAATCATGAGCATCATCAAGCTTCTGGTAAAGTAACTAGGAGAAGTAAATTAGACAACCTCTACCTTAATTTAATAATAGGTGCATGAGCTATGGTAGGGGGTTTCTGCCAAAAATTCAAAATCAGAATGATAAAAAGAGAAAAAATAGACATTAGGCATTATGTTTTCTAAAAGATTCATAAATAAGAGTGATTTTTTTTTTCAAAATTTAATCATGCACTAACTCCTACATCAAGATTTTCAAAAGTGCATGTTATCAAATATGTTTGGAGACATGGCAACTCACCTCAACACATAAATGCATAAAAGCAGGCAAGAAGAGCCTTGTTTTCCCAGCTCCCTGAGACTCCCACTCATTAGGCTACCTCCACTGACTTCAAATGACTATAGCTAGCAAGTACCGGCAATTCTAGTTTAATTTGTCTTACCTTCCCTGCTCTCTGATTTTGCTGTCTCCCTTTGGCAACAACTGAAGATGCACGATGTTTGGTCTCCCAAGCCACATCTTCTTCAAGCAGCAAGTCTCATCACCCCTATTCCTCCCAAATGCTGAAACTGAATTACCTTCTTAGCACTGGGTAGGACAGAGCCAGACTCTCCAAATGACTCCCTGATCCATGAGTTTTATTGTCACATCTGCTTCTCTGTATGTCCCTTCACTCTTTCCTTCACAGTTTCCCAGCTACCAAGTTGAAAGGCAATATTTCCTGTTCCTCTCTCTCAGCCCAGCTCCAATTGCAGGGCCAATTACCTCTGCACAATTGTTATTTCAGCTTTCCACCAGTTACCCGGTCCAGCAATTTCTTGAGCCACATTAGTGATTCCTTTCAAGTTCAGGCTGCACTCCATATATTGTGTTTTCTCACACTGAACTCAGTTGCTCCGTATGAGTCTGAGATACTCAAAAATATAGCAAGTGCCTAAGCAGTTGTCCCCCACTCTGAGTATCCAAGCACACTGTTACAAAAATAAGAAATGTTATCAGCCCAATTAATAACTCTGATTTTGGATGCTGTCTACAGATTACTTAATGCTTAAAAACTGATGCAATAAAAACCAGTCACTTGGGAAGATGAATCCCTGAATATTAAAATAATAATACATCCATGTTTTTTCAGAACTGGAAGTGTGTGTCCTTCCCAAAAACTGGAGAAAGAGCCAGCATGAAAACACATGAGTAAAATTTCTACTGGGAAAAGATAAGATTAAGACAACTCCATGGAACTTATTTGCTCTCCTCTCTGTCAAGATTATTTTTTCCTTTACTCTTTGGCCAAATTTTCACCCTCTCTTTGTGGGACCCCTCTTTGTTAGACCCTTGTCAGTAGATTTTTCAAACAATTAACATCCTATTAAATTGAGACCATTCACTCTTCCCTTTGTGTACACGTCCCTGCCTTCTGTTATTTGAGTATTGTTTCAAAAAAGACTGGTACGTCAGGTAGCTAAAAATCCTGTCCTCTGCTCTCAGCATTCCTGGGTCGAGCTGTGTGGACCGTATGATTCTGCTTGCTTGCTTTTACACAGCCATGGAAGACTCCCAGATTTAACTGTTTCTCTCGCAGAAAGTCTTCAGACAACATGAAAAAACAGATGTCTGCATCCTTCAACAAATGGATGAGAATATACCTCTTTAAGATTAACTTAAAAACAGAGTGTAGCCACTCAAGGTAGCTGCAAACCCCTCACAGTACACACCCCTTCCTTGCTCAATAATTGTCATTTTTAATTTCTGTTCTCAAACGGCCTTTGAAGTTGAAGTGAAGCTTGTGTATTAGGATGCTAACACTATCAGTTGCTGTGCAAGCACCTCATGATGCAATATATATTGTATGTTATATACATTTTTAAATATTTCAATTTGTTTTCTGACAAGTTTCTTGACACCATGATATGCTAGGAAATAAGTTTAAAATATTTAAATTCAGAATCCTTCCTTTCTGAAATCTCTTTTAAAAAAAGCTCCTGTCACACAACAACTTTATACATAGAAAGAGAGATCTGACCCTTACAAAAAAAACATGACTCAGAAGGGAGCAGAACAGAATTTTAGGAAATTAAAGAATTCTTAAAAGCAAGAATTTAAAAAAATGTGCACATCTACATATTGCATTGTTACACTGACAGTGCCATTGGATGCAATGAATTATTTGAACTTCATATTTATATTAAAAGTAGAGATTGTAGAATGGAATTTGACTGACTTCACTTGCAAGAAACCCTGTGCCATAAAGCTGTCCTTTCTCTAATCAAAATATCACCTGAATGAAGTCATCATGTTTGGCCTGATTGCATTTTTTCTCCATATATGTGCAGCTGCATTTGCCTCTCCATAAATGTCATTTGATTATGAGAAAATAAACAGGGAAGGACTCACAGGGAGTCGGTACAGGGCCTGCTTGTTTACCTGCCGCAGCTTTCCGGGCTGAAGAACAAATGTCATGCAAATGGTGCACCAGCAATGAGCTGCCAATCATCCCGCCTTGGCATTCATGGTGATTTGCTAAATCATTTAAAGAGACATGCTTTACTAAATGAAAAAATATCAGCGGCAAGGGCCTGTGTTTAAACATGGGGCTGAGTTATTATCCCAGTAGGCTGGAATGAAATGAAGACATCTTCCAATTAAAGCTTGCAGATGAACCCAGACAAACCCCCCTTTTTTCATAAAGACAGGCAGATTATGATTGGGAGAGAACAGCGACAGAGGCTTTCATTACAAGCTGATTATGGTGATATAATTCCCAGTGCTGTGCGTCTGCAGGCCCAACTTCACATTTGAAGGTTTTTAATATAATTTCCTTAGGGTGAAATGCTGAAGATTTATTAAACTTTATGAAGGGCTTACAGATCCAATTTAAGAGGACATATCATAGGGCAAAACTGACAGACGATAAAATACATTCCAAGAATAAAGAAAAGAAAGAAAGGAAAGAAAAAGAAAGGGAAAAAGGAAAGCAGGGAGGAAGAAAGTAAGGAAGGAATGAGGAAGAAGGAGGAGAAGAATAAAAGGAGGAGAAAAGGAAGAAAGAGAGAAAAACAGAGACAGAGAGAAAAGGAAAGAAGAAGAGTATTTTAAGTTTGGAAATCATCTAAAAAGAAATATTTATTTATTTGAACTATTTCTTTTGTAAGCAACAGATGTAATCTCCTAAGGTTTGTCAGAATTCAATTAATCTAAGGTTTGTTTCATGCTTAATAAAATCTTAGTGTTCAGGTACTTAATGCTTGGATACCTTAAAATTTTATTGGCTGGAGCAAAAATGGACTAAAAAAATATTTGAGGAAGATCACTGATTTTTATTTTCTTCAGGTAAAGAGTAGCTGTATTTCTCAATTTATGTGCTCCTTGACACTCCTTCTCATTCAGGTGTCACTCTGATTTTATGCAGGTGCATATCCAATTACTCATACGTCTATTTGGGTGCATGTAAAAATAAGTGGGTAAGTGTAAGTTTATGTACAATAACAACTGTAAACTGAAGAGTCTCCACTACACACATGCACATATATATACAAGCGTGCACATGCATTTCAGTTGGCAATGAGAATTTTCCTTTACTATGTGTGAAGCTGAATCCTTTGATGTATGAAAGAGTATCAGATTGTGGTTATAATGTATATTCAGGAAAACATGAAAACTAGTCAACCCACAGGATTGTTTGAAAATGAAGAGCAAGGTAATGTCCTTTTAGTGTTTTTTCTATGTCAGTGCCCGCTTAATTGTTTATCTTAAAAAAAAAAAGAAAGAAGGAAGTAAAATAATACAAATGGAATGAGGACTGTCAGCAGCCCTTCACTCCAGATAAATGAAAAAAAACTAAGTCCACCTGTCAAACACAATGGTGAGAGCTATCAGGAAAAAGTGTGTCTTTGGGAGTTTCAGTCATTTTTTACGTCTTCCCAAGATGAGCTTAGAATTCACAAGAGAATAACTCTGACCACAACTCCAGCCTGAACTAAAGGTAGCAGAAGCGGCCAGCTCTTCATATAACATCCTTTACTATTTTATCTGCAGAAATTAAGATTTGCCGGCAAAAAATAAAGTATTCCAGGCCTAATCTCATCTTTTTAGAGTCACACATCGTGTAATCATTTGCTGTGATGAACAAGGATTGAATCTTTTATGAGGATGAAAAATATATGTACACCTTTGATTAAGCAGCTAAATTGTGCTTCCAGCATCTGAAGGAGGTCCAAACTTCACAGAAAATAATCAGTAACCTGAATAATCAGGATGTACAGATTTTGTTGGCTTAATCTGAAATGGGGTCATTAGATCATTGTTTAAACTTTGCCACCAAAACCACTTTTATTTGAGCTAATTCAATACCTGATATCAACTCTCCAGGGATAACCAAGAAATATTCTAATTCTAATCTGGTAAGCATATTTCACTTTACCTTCAAAAGAAAAACTGTCTTCTAAAAGATTACTATACAAAACTGTAAACCAAATGTTAATAAACAGCAACACACTAATTTAAAGATATTCATTTAAACTCTTGGTTTGGCTCTTTCTCCTGGAAAGGCCGCAGGAAGAAAATCAGGTTTCTGTCACTCAGCCTTCTTCTGGCATCACCTCAAGATGCGTTTTGATTGATTTAATTTTAAGAGATATACATATGTCTTATTCTCACTTAAAATTGTGTTCTGCCAGAAGATGTTTATATTTCTGTGTATAGAATAGGAAAGTACACTCTAGCTTCTTGGGCAAGACACAGTGTACCCACCAGCTATACTCGGCTTTGTTTCATAAACACAGAATCATAGAACTGCTTAGGTTGGAAAAGTCCCAGATCTTTAGGAGACCAGACCTCTGTTACTCTGCAGTTGAGTGGCACAGAAAAATGGGCAAGGCTTGACAAGCACAGGCTAAGGATAAAACAGCAACAGTCAGAGGAATGTAGTAGACCCTCAGACAGGATGTTACTAGCTTAGGTTTGTCTTTTATAAAGAAATTTTTAAAATGGCACACGTACTACTGCACAAGAAGTTGTAAATAGCTGCATGGTTGCATGCAGCTGTGCTTCATTACTCTGCAACGGAGACAGTAAAATAAAACTAAATTTATGAGCTTTTTTGAGATCAATAAGCAAAGGTTTAATACAAGAATTAGAAAGAAGGAAAGTTGTTGCCATCAGGACAGCCTTTAACAAAAAAAATGGCTCTGAGAGGCATGAAATATTTGTTGGAGTAATTTTTGGTTACCATACTGTACAACTCCACGCCTGAATAAATAGGAAGAGCACAAGGCAGCACTTCACATCCCTGATTATCATGTTGTGCTGACAACTCTACAAGGATCCTAACACTGAATATGTCTGGTGTCAGATAAGATTAACCCTGGGCCATACCACCTACAGACAATTCACAAGCAATTTTATTTCGTGGCCAATCCATGCTCTTAGCAAAGCAGTATGTGCATATTGTTGGGTTATCTACTACATGACCTTAATATATGCATATTACTTAACTTGCCGATCAGCTTGAATTATGTACCCTGTACCACAGACATCACACCTTAGACCTGCAGAACCTGGCTAATTTGAGTAGTGGATATTTGGTTTAGTTTTTTGGATCCACTGTTTAGTGCAGGCCACATTCTGTGACATTTTTGTGACTTTCCCATTGAAGGAGAAGAAGGGATGGTTCCAGTTCTGTATATTCATTTTCCTTTTCCTCTCAGCCTGACCAGGATGAGAAAGCAGGCTTATTGGTTTGTTAGTTTCCTTCTTTCCAAATAAAAGCTCTAATTAATTATGGTGTCTCCTGAAGCACAATCCAAGCATGTGCTACAAACCAAAATCCTGTGCAAGATTTAGCTAATAAATGGTTTATTGATTTCAAACAAAATAATTTCTTTCATCACTTTGTTACACAAAATTTTAGAAAGCCAAACTTCTAGTGGTCAAAAAGACATCTGAGCCCTCTTTTTGCTGGACTGTAAGCAAGAGTATTGACAAAAGAAAATTCAGTCATTAAAAGTCGAGCAAAAAAAAAAAAATACAGGCTTGCTCTAACCCCAGGTATTTGAGTCATATCAGTCATATGCACAGCTAAAATCAGTGCCTGCCTATATTCTTTCAGTCTTCTATCAGATACTTTATGAATGCGGTCCTATCTACTAAGAGCCTTACTATTAGTTTTTCTCTTCATACATGGTTGTTTCACACCTATGCTTGAAAAAAGTAACCTCTTTCTTTGTATTTCTCCTTTACTTCAGCTACATTTACATTAGACTTCCCACTGTTATGCATATAAACAGTCACCTTAGTTTGCAAGGTGACAAGCTAAACAGGAGTTTAATTTTTAAACAGATTTTCTTCATTCATTCAGTTTTGATTTTGTGAGCTTGTGCTGATATTAAAACACATAGGTTATCTTTAGATTTGTAAGTATGCACTAGAAGGATTAAGCAGGATTGATTTCTGCAGGATATGAATACATGAAGTTAAACTGCTCTTCACCAAAGATGCACGCTCTGGTGAATGATCATGATTGTAATCTTGCTACAGTTCATCTATAAGGCATGTCAAGAAAAAGAACAAATCAGAGACAAAACCCATAATCCTCCAGGAATTTGCCATCAAACTGACTACTTATTCTTTGATAGGATTTTTCCCACTTTTAGATCAGCCATATTATTGACCTGTAGGACTTGTTAACTATTCACTTGTTAACGATTTTAAAAGTGCTGAATTACTAATAATTATGATTATTAGTTTTTATTAATCCAATGAGACTAAGAGAACACTACAAGATATTTCTAAAAATGTTTCAGAGGACCCATGATGAGACTAATATCTGCATGGACATCTGGTAAGAAAAAAAAGATATTCTTCAGGCTTCACGGCATAAACAGATAACTACCTGAGATCAGGTGAAAAAGATAGGTCACTCAATTGAGAGATGTGTCATTCAATTGAAAAAGTTGCACACTTTGAGACCGTGCTTTTTATATATTTCCAAAATGACTCCAGACTTGATTATATTTAGAGATTTATGCTAGAAAAGAATGAATTATCTATTATAAAATTGGTCTGGCAAAACAATTTTTGAGGAGTGATCCGTTCTGATGAAACTATGAATCTGACTCCTAGACCCCATAGCAGGGACATACACTGAAGTGGATGGTTGCATAAAATACATAGCAGTAGTTGCTGTGTATCCAAGAATGACTGTTAAAAAGTACTTTGAAGTAATTTTCTTGCAGCATTATGAAGACGGCAGCAGAGAGGCTGAAATCGCAAAAACTATTCTCAAGCTTTTTCAGCTCTGTGAAGTACAGCAACTAAGTTGTATTTCCCTTAATCTTCCGAAAAGTTAGGAAATATAAACCTTAATAGTTTGACATTTAGCACAAAAAATATATACGATGTGCTTTTATAAGTACTGTCTGCTCCCAAAGTCATGAATTTAAAAGCTATAATACTAAGTTCAGTCCATGAATAGCTATGGTTTAAGACTAAGCCCGGGATATGATGATTCTGAGTCATCTGTAAGACTAAATTATTAAGGACTTGCTTTGTGCTCTGGGCAAAGATATAAGAACTGAATAAAACATTTGTGCTTCCACACTAAAAAGAATTGCAAGGCTCATGTTCTGTAGAAAGGTCTATTTGCCAGTTGAAAAACAGGAAGGAGAAGTGTGGGTGTCAGCAATAAATAAGGGAGACTGAGGACTTGTTTAATAATTCTGCAGGTGAGTGAGAGGTGATTTTTCTGCCAAGTTTTACCATCAGAAAGTGTTTCTCCTGCAAGGATTATGTTCACAACACATAAGCCCAGAATAAACCAGCCACATAAGAAGGACCATTATAGGAAGTTGTGCCAGACAGTGTACCCAGATGTAGTGTCTGATCCCTTTAATTTTCATGTTGGTCGCCATCTTCCACAGGTTGTAGAGCATGATGCAATCCACGCTACTTTTTTTTCAGATTTTGCATGTCTTGTGGTTTTTTTCTTGACCTATCAATATAAAGACAAATGAACAGTAGTAAACAAGTGCTTTAGTGTCAGAAGGGTTCAAATAAATGTGTATTTTTTAAGGAACAAAACTTTTCAGTGATAGCCATATCCCATAACAACAAAGAATCCCTGCCATGTTATTAAAGAAAAATGTATGAGGGGAGGGATTGGCTGTCAGAAATGGAACCCAAATTGATGTTTATTTTTGCTCCAATCTAAATCCTGTCTTCAAACCTACTGTGAAAACTTGAGAATATACATCCTTAAGCATCTTAGGTGCAAATGCACAAGTCTGTAGCACACTTCAGTCTATTTCATTTCCATATGTCATTCCTTAATACGAAGAAAAACACTGCACTGATAATTTAAAGAATTTACCACTTTTGAAACCTCTTTTTATCATTATCCCAGGAACAGACATAACATGACATAATTAATTACTGTAGATTGCTGAAAATCAGTAGTAAGCACAGACTTACGACTGAGATATTCTTTTGGTAGGCAAACAAGGTAGAATCTGAACGCAAAGGAACATGGAATATATGTTTAACACATGAAGAAAAAGGCCTTAATCCCATTCAAATGGCTATGATTTTCACCAGTGACTGTTGTGAATTATACAGCTAGAAAGCTCAAATTGTCCCGTGTCTGGTCTGAAAGAAGAGACGAATGATTCGTTCAAACTTCGTAGGAGTCGTGTTGTAGGAAACCATTACCTGGTCAGCCAAAAGTGAAACACTGAAAAATCCATGGGAATTCCTGAAGATTACAGACAGGTTTGCCTGCTCTATCTCCAAATATCATCAAGAGAGGTACAGTGTATTGACAAGAGGAAATTATGAGGAATCTCTGGAAATGTGTTGATCTTTGGAGTTTTTGAAAACAGGGATGAAGAGCAGGAATAATGCAATAGGAATCTCTATAAACACTCACATCTCTAAACTTGAAAGGACCATACACACTTGCAAAACCACAACATCCTGCCTTGAGCATCCACTAGCTTAATGAAGCCATAAATTTTCCAAGAGTGGAAACAGAGCTTTGGAAGTATGCTTAGTTTCATGAATGTTTTTCTGCTACACCTGCAGTAGCTATGACCACTAAATGTGCAAGTGAGAGATCCACTGAGAAAAGTGAAGAACTACAACATAAAAAAAAAAAATTAGAGTGACCAGAACAACAATAATAAAATACTATTTAAAAGTCTTTCTATTATCTCTTTTTTTCCTTGTTTTTGCCCAATGAAAACATTACTCTGTACTCAGGTACCAGCTGTTTCAATACATGTTTTGTTACTGAAAACATAAAAAAATGTTGCTTCTCAAGACTTTTCATTAAGTTTGCTCATAGGAAGATGTTCTAAAGCCTCCATGAAAGAATACTGAAATGACAGCAAAAAGGTGAAATTTCATCCATAGTTAATCTTCTCCCTTCTCATAAATCTCCATGCAAGGGGCAAGAACAGAGAGGGACAGCCATAACCAAGTGGACCTGTTTCTCTAACTAAATTCCACCAGTGCTTCTAAAACCAAACCAAGTCACACACCAGAGTTAATCCAGACAAGTAACTCACCTCACAATAAATTTAGTGATTAACTGGTGGATTAGATTCATATATAGCATTGTATCAAAAGCTTTTACTAAAATCCAGGTAAAATAGGTCCATAGGAACCTTTTTCTCTGAAAAGCCTTTCAGATACTTACTCAAACAGTTCTTTCAGATGTTTTAAGCATGACCACATTGTGTGAGCTCAAGCTGATTTATGTTTAAGTCAAATGTCTCATGTAGAGCCCTCTGTGTTACCTTCCTCATTCCTTTTTCTTTTTATCTCTCTCTTCTTTTTTTTCTGATGACTTACATAAAAGTTACTTAAGGTTTCAAAGAATTAAAACATAAAGCAAAATAACAAAAAATGTCTTAGGAAAAGGTGATTTATATTATGACTCAGAAAGATCACACCTCATCAACTTCAGCAAAAGTTATCACATTTAGTGATAGGATAACACCGTGCAAGTATTATCAATCCTTTATAATCACACACTCCATTGACAGTTGCATTTACAGTGCTCTCTGCATAGGTGGAATGAAGCACATAGCTAAATGTTCTTCCTGGGCCCTCAACTGGATTAAATTAACACAGAAGGTGTTACACAGAGTCACAGCAGTTGCAAAATTTGGCCTCTCTTTTAGTCATTGATAAAGCTATTGAAATGAAATTCTGACATACATGAAGTGTTTGTACATTTCAAGTTTGGTTCTAGTTTTTATAGTTGTCAGCCTTAGCTTCTCTGTTGCAAAGCAAAGCAACAAGCCATTATTTAATCTTTAAATCTTTCAAAACTTGGACTTTTTATTTTCTTCTCTGTGTATTCTTTGTTTGAAACGTGCACGGGGACATTCAGGAAGTGAGCAGAGATTGTCTCGAGATCTAATGACAAACTTTAACAGCTTGTGGTTGTTTTGCAGAAATCCTGCCTCTGAGTCTACTATCACATATCCATGCATTACTCATAGCTACAGCAAGATTCAGATCTATTTTACTAGCCAGATGCTGTTTTTCTCCCTCATGCACCCATACTTCACTGAATGAACAAGTAGAGAAAGGTTTGGCCCTAATTATTATCTTTCTTTAGAATATAAAAGATCAAGTCATCTTAACATCTGTAAAACTGGTTGATTCATATCCATCACTCAGTATGACCTAGTTTACGACTGCAATCACTCATTGTTAGGAGACCATGCTTTTTACAACATTTTCCAATTTCTTCTACCACCTCATCTTGTCCCCTTTTCTGAACAAGTTATCACTGCCTAACTAACTCCTTTACTATATTCAATTTCAGGCAATAATGATTATTCCCTTATGCTAGTTCTATTGTTCTGGAAATACTCCAGTTTTAGTAATTGCATTCTGTTGACATAAAATCCCTTCTGCAGCTTCAGTTGGATACCGTATTCTCCTTTACTTCCTGTCCTAAAGTGCCATGTCTTGTCGCTGTGCAGTTCTAAACAGCTGCTCCGTTCTGCTCCACTGCTTTCTGCATTTAAGCGATTTGTGCAGTCACACGTTCATGTGCACGCACACAGACACACTGATTCGGAAAAGGAAATCAAGAATGGTTTAGCTGCAATTGCAATCTAGGTTGCTGTGTAAATAGAAGACAGTAGTTACTTGACATTTTCCTGTTTCTCTCCCTATGAAATTTTACCTAATATATTTCAAATACTTTCCTGCATTCTTTGATTAAGTCATCCTTGCAACAGTTGTTTTCTTTCCTATGCATCTCAAATCCACATAGAGACACCTTGGTTTTTACCTGAGATCCCTTTCACTTTATTTTTCACTTAATATGTCATCTTTTTGACTCTGTAAAGTAATCTTTGATTTAACTGCTAGGTAGGTTTAGTTTGGTTTGGTTTTTTTCTGTTCAATTCCTTTCCCATGTTGTGCCTTTTGAAGTCCCTCTCTGCTGATGCCATGACACAGATCTCTCTGTGTGCCTTTTACGGAACTTTATAATGCTGCTTTAGAGTGACCTACCCTGCTTCAGTATTGCTTCCTTTTTCCTGCTAACCCTGATATAGAGACTATTTCTCTCTGGGCAGAACTTAACACACTCTCGCACCTTTCAGGGCAACATCTAGCATATTTGACTGTGCCAAGAGCCTTCAAACTTGTGTTGATTTTTTGCAGGTCTACATTCAGGTTGCAGATTTAGTTTTGCTTCATTGCTAGTTGCCATTATCATGTCATGTCTGACACTGGATTTTCCTATGATTAAAACAGAAAAGTAAGTGTTCTCGTAATTTGATATTCACACACCCTCTTCCATCTGATGTGGTCTGAATATCCACCTTCCTCAACCATTTCAGAGAAACCTGTACTGGAATATTTTCCTTAGTGAAATATATAGAACAACTCTTTTCTTTAGTACCTGCATTTTACATTAACCCTTATCTCACAAGATTCTGCCAAATGTCTTTCAGTATTGAGGTCAGGAAGTGAAATGACCCAAGTTTTCTGTAATGTTCCTGTGATTCTTCTAAAACCTGATTATTTGATGTTATGATCACTGCTGGGTATATTGAGGTGAGAAACAGAGGTTTAGGGAATTAGTGCATCTTTTTGGAACATCTCACTGTAAATTTGTATCTGTTATCCTTCTAATGCTTACATTTGAGATTAAAATTTCAAGTGAGAGAAAAAAGATGAAAATAAGAAGAAAGGTAAAAGTAGAATTCATCAATCTATTTGAGAAGGATTTTTGTGTTTTAGAAAAGACCCAATTAATGAATAACTTGCAATCAGATTCTTGTTTTGCCTGCAGTAATAAATATTTATATTTCTACATAGTTCAGATGAATAATTACCAGTTTGTTAAGCAATTCAAGGGAACACTCTAATATGACTAATTCTTAGTTGAGCTATTTCTGGTTGTTTAAAGATTATAATTTTTGTAAATCTTCGGTAGAACAAACAGTAAAACAGTGAATAACAAATAATGAGCATTTTGGTCCATGAGTGCATATTTTCTCATTTAGATGATTAACAGTCATTCCAAAAACCTTTGCTTAACACATCTGCCTAACTTGAAGGAGACACTTTACGTTTTCTACCTTCTTTTTAGATAGGATTTATGTGTTTAATCAATACAACATTAAGTACAGAAATTCACAAGGCAACACATAGTGAAAGGAAAAAGTCCTGAACCAATAAATACCAAGCAGGTTTAAATTGAACGTAGACAATTAGAAAAACGTTTTAAAAGTGTCAAACTTCCTGGGCTGCTTTGAAAAAGGTGTAAAGAAAAATTGGCAAAATATTATGATGTGATTATACCAAGTGACAAGAAAATGTTCTGTCTGGTTGCCTTACTTCCAAGAGGGTTGCCTTATTTCCAGAGAGAGAAAAAATGGAGAAGGGTGACATATTTGACTAGAGCAAAAATAACAGTTTTAATATGTCTCCTAATGGACTATAGCATTGGGACTGCATTCAAGTCCCCATGGTGGATGCATTTTAGAGAAATGACACTGTTTCTACATAAAGTGCATAAACTGAAAGATGGTAGACTAGGCGTGGGCTACTAGCTTCATTATTAAACAAAATTATTGGATTCCCATACTCAGCAGCTCTTCTGTTTTTCCACAGTGAGCAAGTTAGGAACCAATTGCTCTTTTGTGACAAGGATGTTCTTTATCTGGGGTGATTATTTGGATCATTTCTTAAGTGAACTCACCCATATATAGTACTGGGTAGAGCAGACATCAGGCTAACCTTCCTTCACAGTTTGGAAATTGAATTTTGGGCCTGACTTCTAATGTGTCATTATTATTCCAACCTGCCACTGTGCTGAGGAGAGATTTCTAATCATGTCCATTTTTGCCATGTAGCACCAGTTTTTGACAGGCTAGCAAAAAGTCCAGTAGGAGCAAGACCTCAGTGACTTATCAAAGATATCTACCTACTTTACTTCTCAGGCTTTGCACTTCTAAATAAACAGAGTGGCATGGTGATATTATCACACAGCAGATATCCCCAGCTGCAGCATTGATCCAGTTAGGGTTCTGCACTTAGCTAATGTATGTACAGCTACGTATTTTTTGTTAATTACTTTCCTCAGAGATATCCAATTTTCAAAATGCACTTTTAGCTCATTAGAGATCCAATCAGCATTCAAATCAAGTACTGAGTCAGCAGATTTTTAGGTAACTGCAATAATTATTTTAATCTTTCAGAAACAAGAAGCTACTCGCAATTTGGAGAGGGGGTGATAGTGTTATTTTATATCAAGGGAACTATGCTCTGTTTCAAATATTGTTTAGCAATGCTAATGAGACTGTGAAATGATACATCTTCAGCAGGCTATAGTTATAGATGCAGAACAACACTAGAGAAAATGTTAATTATTTTTGTCTCAAAAAAGAATTTGAAAAAAGGGATTTTTTTTAGCCTCAAGATAAAAAGCAGTCGTAGTTTCATATTCAACTGATGACAGCAGAACTTTTTCTCCCATGCACCACTTCTTATGCAAAAACTGACATAAAAAATCAAGAGATAATTGATGCAATGAGATATGAAACTGAGGAAAGTTTGGATAAAAAATAAATGCACTATATTCTTGCATTTTTAAGATTTTTTTCTATGGACACAAACATAGGCACACATATACTGTGTAACTACAATCAGCACAGACTGAACTTTGAGTTTTGGAGGGGTAGCATATGGAAGCTTCTATTCTAACACATACAATCAACCCACCTCTTACTTTTGAAACAAAGCACACACCAGAAATAAGAAAAAAAAGTGCAGTGTTTTCTGTGACTCTGCTTTCAATGACACTCGTACGTTAATGTTTTCAGAAGTACTGCAAAACTGCAAAGACTCTGAAGTTTGCCTACTGTTAATAAGGTGTTGAATGAGAAATCGGTCAGCCAAAAAGCAACACCATGGAATAAAATCATATTTAAAATAAAGAATCTTAAAACCCCCTTGTACCCATTTCCATTCAGTTATACAATACTGATATCATGTCATCTTCCTAGCTGGCTGTCATTCTATTCTATTTTTTTGACAAAAAATTGTGAAGTTTGCTATGCTTCTTTTTTCATGTTCCTTTACTTTTTCCAGCTGTCAATGCATGCTTTTTCTTTGAATGGGGAGAAAGATGCCAAAGTGATATGTCATCCTATTCTGCATTAGAAGTAGAGATGAAGGACATAGAAGAGAACCATTGCATAGTAGGCACCTTTACCTGACCCTTACTTGTTCATTGCAAAACAACAGGAACAAAGCTGGTGACCTCCTGCCAAGGAAGGGAGGCCAGGAGTAAATATTCTTCCTTCCTTACTATGACCCTGAACTCCAGAAAAACTGAGGGGGAAAAAAATAAAAAGATGCGGTAGTCTTTCAGCAAAGAAGTTACAGGTGGACAGGACAGAGTTTTGCATTTTTTGAGATGGCCAACCTTACCACAATTCAGAGACAATAAGCAAATAACACAGCTCTAGCAGGCTTTTTGTGCTAGAACTCAAATGCTATTCTTGATTTAACCAGTAAAAATAATTCATACATCTTGTTCCTCATTTTTGAGGAAATGAAAGTTAATTTGCATGGCTATACACAGCTAAAAAGGTATGTATCCAAATCATCATTTGATTCTGCTTTAGTAGGCTCTACATAGAAACATAGAATGTTTTGGGTTAGAAGGGACCTTTAAAGGCCATCTGGTTCGAACTCCCTTGCAAATAACAGGGATATATTCAACTAGATAAAGTTTGCCTGGAGTTCCATCCAACCTGATGATGAAATTTTCCAGGGATGGGGCAACCACTACTTCTCTGGAAAACCTGTTCCATTGTTTCACCACCCTCATTTTTAAAAAATGCTTCCTCATATCTAGTCTGAATCTACCCTCTTTTAGTTTAAAACCATTACATTTTTCCTGTTGCTACAGGCACTGCTAAAATGTCTGTCCCCTCTCTCATAAACCCTTTGAGTACTGAAAGGCTGCAATATTGTCTTTCCAGAGCCTTCTGTTCTTCAGTCTGAACAACCCCAACTCTCAGTCTGAACAACCCCAACTCTCTCAGTCATTCTAACCCTTCGATCTTTTCTGAGGCCCTCCTCTGGACCCCCTCCAGCAGTTCCATATCTTTCTTGTGCTGAGGGCTTCAGAGCAAGATACAGTACTCCAGGGGGGTCCTTGCACCAAAAGTACATAACACCATATTGTTTGCAGTCATTGGGGAAAAAACGTGTTCTGAGCAAGAGAGGACTTTGTTCATCAATGACATGTACGTTACCATTGCCCATTTAATTTCTTTATTTTTAATTTAGACCCTAGTGGAATGTGGCATCTATTTGAGACTAAGACTCAAATGTAGGAATCCTGAATAATGCTTGGATACCACTAGAGGAAGGACTCATGACTGCGGAAAAAGAAGAGCTGACAAAATTGTTTTAAATTGACTCTATTGTGTTACAGTTTGAATGCATGGGACAACGTAGTCTCTCTGATACAACAGGACATTTTCACTTCCTGACTATCAAGTTTTAGTGAAATAAGGCTTCCTGCAAAATAAACCTTAAGTTTTAAGGAATGTAAAGCAGTAATTTTTTCCTGTATTAGCCAATGACACCACTCATATTAAGATTCCACTGAGGTTTTTAAACTCCATTTTCCATTACTTGAAACTTGCAGAAATATCCTCTAAGGACAAAGTTTAGGGTTTATTTATTTTCTTTCTCAAAAAAAATTGTTTGGCTAAATTGCTATGTCAGCTCTCAGGCATAAGTATTTTTCTCTTTTTAGGCAAGTTTTAACATATTCTTGTTCACGTAAATAAAGAGTTACATAAACATACTTTTAAGTTCTGGTTCACAATCATTTGCTTGTGCTGACTGAAAGGAAGGACAAGTAAACAAGTAATAAGTTTTTTAAAGCTGTTTTATGCATGAATTGGAGCAGTATTAACTAATGTTGCTACGCGATTTCATTGCTACTATTGTAGACAAAGCTTTCCTTGTGGCAACAATCCAGTGCCAGATACTTGACTCAACATCCTGCTGAGAGATTTCAAGAGGACTTTGCAAAATAGAAATTAATTTAGAATACCATAAAGTAGTATAGAGGCTACTATACAGGCAGAAACAAAGCATCCTTGGGACTAGTTCTTTATTAATTTAAATAGTTTTAAATGCAAGGTTTGTACAAGGAACTCAAAGCCCAGCAATTACATTAGGCATATCAACCCTGTGACAGTGCATAATAATTATCATAAATATTTTAACTTTTGTCATGTGTGTTGCTTCATTCTGGGTTCGTTTATCAATTTGAGTGCTAAATAAACCATTGCGTATTAAAAAAAGTAGAAAATCTTTGAGCTTAAGTTGTTGATTAGGGTTCAGACTAACAAGTTCTATCAATCTCTTCAACAAGGTGTGTCCACAGAGGGTGTAGATCCTTTGTTTTTGGCCAGCTCCGGTGCTTTTTGTGACACTGTCTTCCATGTTAGTGGAAAATGCATTTGTCCCATCTCTCAATTCAGTGTTGTATTTCTCCTTATTGAGTTGAAAAAGCCATTTTAGGTTTCTTTCTTCTCCCCTTTTCCTCAGGAACTGTACCTACCTAACAAGAGGGTTTGAATGCTCCAGAAAATCTTAGCATTGTAGTGTTATTAAAGACTGATGACCTGAAATACTGGAAATGTCAAGGAAGTGCAAATGAAGTTAAATACTGCCTCTTCCTATCCTCTAAAAAACCCCCGAAGATAAATTAGATGAGGTTATTAGTACTGTTAAAACAGGGTCTCTTTTCCTAATTGAAGTATCTAGGACAGTATCTAGGATACAGCCAAGAGGTTTTAGGCTCCTTCATTACATTTGATACACTAGTAGATCAGTGGAAGCCTTAATTGACCTGAAGCTTTGTTGTTTCCTATCTTTTTCTACATTTAGGCTATTAACCTTCCAAGGTAGATCTGGCTTTGAAGGGCTGATGGCTAAAACTGATAGGGAGTGGGCTACTACTCAGCTGTCAGAACATCAGAGTTTTCAGGTGTTTCTTTACTCTTTTGGTGACTTATTTCATAAAACTACATTGACAGTGTGTCCTGGTTTGAGACAAACTTGGGAGGAATAGCCCCTCCCCCCCACCTCGTTGGGAGAGAAATCTCTCAGAGGAAAGTGAAAAAAAACTGTTTATTACAAACAGCAATCTTGTCCAATATACTATATTTTGGTATGGGGTGAAAGGGAGACATAATGAATGCAACTAATTTACTTTCCCTTTTGTGTCAGCCACAATAGATTTTGTCATGTCAGTAGAGTTATGGCATTTTTCCCATTAGTGGTGTCTTCTTCACCCAAACCCCCTCTTTACTGCAAGATATCCTGAGGTGTTAAATAGACTCATCACAGCTTCTCTGCTTAGAAGAGTGTAGTTCAGTTACAGGAGGCCTCAAACTAACAGGAACTTATGTCAGGACTGGGAGACCTTAGCCAAACAGCCTCTGTTGAACCTTGTGCTCAACCTAATTTGAAGTGGTGGTGTGTGTCTCTAATTTAATACAGATAGGGGTGCAAAGCAAACAAGGTTATTTGTTTAGGGCAATAATATCTGAAAGGTAGGATTTCCATAAATTTTTTCTCAGTAGTGTCGTATTGGGATGAGTTTTCAAGCAGTTGTTAGCAGTAGCTGTGAGGTTAAAATAGTTCATCATTTTATCAGGATTATTGAGGGTATGACTGAAGACTTAATAGTGTAGTAGTGCTTTCTGTCACAATTTAATGGTATATTGATCTGGGAGTGAACAATCATGACCTTCAACTGCTTGCAGATGCTTTCAAGGGGAAAATGCTTAAGGAGGTTATTCCTGGGAAAGTGGTTATGGTAAGCCAGAAGCCATCTGGATGTGCGCATCCTGAAAAACAGGGCAACTTGGGAAAGGTTTGCCTATGTAATCACACCTCAAAAGAGAGAAATCACCAAAGATTCATGACCAGACACTATTATCACAGGCAATCAATGAAGCCATCATGAGTATAATTAGCATATAGCAGATTCAAGTCTTAGGCTGGTTAGCATCTGTGTTTAGAGGTGTCTTTGCTCAGAGTGAAACAAGTGTGCAGGCAAAATTATTGAGTCATTTCTCAGTGACATCACTAAAGATCACAGTTTGGAGGAAAGTGATTTGGTTCAGAAAAACACCAAGCTCTTTTAGGGTCCATGCTATCAATGCACTCTCATTCTGTGATCAGTAGATTTCTTGCTTCTGATTTTGTTTCTTTTCCCCAGCTATTCTCTACAGAAACTGAAAACGATAGCAGCCAGAATGACCAGACAAACTTCAGAAGTTCAGAAACATCCTCAAATATCCTGAAATCCTGCATGGAAATATTAGCCTTTCCTCTGACATGCTCCATCCATACAGAGATTAGGAATGGGGATCTTGACATAACGGCAAAGATATATATTTAAAAAAAAAATCAAATAATCTACGTACTAGAATTTATATACATATGTAAAAGTGAAGAAAAATGTATACCCAGGAAAGGTCTCTAACTCTGACTTTTGTTTCACACTGGTGAATTTCGCACATTAGGGGTGTGAAACCTGTATTTTCTGTTGCTTGATAGTTTAATATATCTTTGGTTGAAAAGAGTTTTCCGCCAAAGTAGAATACTCCACTCATTTGCTTCTCTGTAAAGCTTTGTAAATGCCTTTTATGTCATTTGTTGCATTGCCTCATATGGCAGCATCAAGCATGCTGAGTGACACACCTACTGGAAAAGCACTCTCCTCTCTGTTTTGAGAAAGGCACATGCTAGTAGGCATTTTGAGTCTGTCAAAAAAAGCTGAATATCTAATTACTGATATATTTAGACTCTACAATCCTATATCCTAGTTTTAATGCAGTTGTGATTTTTAGCATAAACCTTGCCTTAAGTGAAAATTAGCTCGAGTGAGCAAGAGCTGTAATGACCTTTAAAATACCCATATATATTTTATTGACTAAAATGCACAGAAAAGAAGGCAGTGCACTAAACCATATTGAATATGCATTACATGGCAGGAGGGTGAGGGGTAACAATTTGTCTGAAATCGAGTAAATAGCCAATAAAAATTCACCTTGTCTCTATCTTGTCCTAGGAGAGGCAATCGCATTTACATTTATTAGAAGTAATGATGTAGTGTCCTGCAGATAATTAACACAATAAAATGCTGTTAATTTCACAGTGTCATTAAAAAATTTGCCAGTTTAAATTAGAAAGTGATTAACCCTCTGAGCAAGGAAATGACATTTCCATTCCCAGTCTGTGAATTAAATTTGCAAGACTTTTTTTTCACTTTGAATGTGAAAAGCTCCACTGGTATTTTCCTTTACTTTTCCACCCTCCCACTCTGTCCAGTGACGAAATCCATGGGCTAAACTGTCTGAATCCACTATTATTTCACACTACTAAGCCAAGCTCACACCACAGGCATAGATGTGTTTGTTACTAGAGGATAAAGTCTAATAGAAAAAAAGAACTAATAATCCCTGATAAGCAGAAGTTCACTGAGTAATGAACTTCTTGTTAGTGCATGTAAGAGAGGAAGGTTTTTCCATTAACGAGGTGTCTCCAGAAAGATTTTCATTCTGTATAATGACAGCAAATCCTTAACCTTTTGCCTGGACACTACTTTATCCATTTACTGTATCTACTTCTTCCACAACCTGCTTTAATTAATAAGTTAAAACAGGAATAAACTCATTAAAAGAATAGATTTATTGCACAGTAATTTAAATACTCTAACTAAAGTGAAATCCTCTTAAAGAATGTTTAATGAGGGGACAGAACCAAAAACGAATGAAAACTCAGGTCAATGATAGAATTGTCCAACACATGAAAACAACTCTTAATTGAATAAATTTAATGCATGAATTTACATTGCTGCTAAAAACATGGTTGGTTAGGCACACCCCCGAAAAAAAATTCAAGATACAAAAATAAATTAGAATGTACAAAGACTATACTTTAATGGAGGAAATGTTTCCAAGGTACATAAGTTTAATTGACAAATCCTGTTAACTAATAATGAGATTTAGGCTCAAACACTGCTAAAATTTAATTAGAAATAAAATCCTAAATAGTATCCTGTAGATTTACCATATGTTCCATATGTTCACGGTTCTTCTTATTATAAGGAAATACCTCCACTGGAAAACTTGTTCCAGCAGACAAGAGGAAAAATAAGATTAATGTAGTACCTTCTCCATACCAGCCTTGTCTTTCTGTTACACCACTCCCCAAATGACACCCATGCTCAGAGTGCAGTGACCATGAAAAGGCTTTGACAAAGACATTGATTGCTGCATTTTTGGTAGGTACGAAATCACAGATGAACTTCATGCCTTTGCAGTATCTCTCACTGGATCCTGTTCCAGGTGAACTCTGAGCCACTGGCAACACCCGGGGAGCAGAAACTCAGGTTGAGTCATCTAAATCAGCACGAAGAAGACTCCTAGACTGCAGTGATAGCCACCTACACTCAAGTGCAGAATCTAGACCAGACTCAGAAGCAGAACAAGACTTCATCTTTGTTTTTTCTGCAGAGAGATGGGATGACAGTCCAAGTAAAGAGGATAATAATTTTTGTTGTCATTTGGATTTGTCTATTTAAAATATTTTTTTAAAGCAAATAACTGATGATGCACTTGTTTAATGCAATTATTTAAAAAGTTATTGTACCAATACATAGAAAACATATAAACTTGGATTCTCAAATATATTTTATGAAGTCAAATAGTTGTCTCTCAATTATTTAAAGTACTGAAAGAAAATAGTAATTGTCTTCCTTCTTTATCTGCCAATAACCAGCTCAGGCCTTGTGATGTCCTGTGATCCAACAAATTCACCAATGGAGGTAATAGCAGCTTCAGTAAGAGAACAAAAGGCCTGAAGCCAGAGAAGAGTTCAGCTTTAGCCAGTCCAGAGGAAAATCTGAATACTTCACACAAAAGGGATGAGTTATTAATTTTATTTTGTCATGATAAAGATGCCTGTGCCAGAATCCCTTTTTAAGGAAGCATCTCGAACCACTCCATTTCCTCAGAGCAGCCTCTCTACAGATGTTTCCTCATCAGCTTGCATTCAGAGGACCTTCAGACAGATTCAGAGAAGGCACTGAGTCCACCTGGCAGGTAACAGTCCCCTACCTCTTTCAGATGTACATTTTGAGCAGCTTGCCTCTTTTGTTTCTACACCAACCCACTTTTTCCTCCCCAAGAAAAACAGACCTTCTTCTAGACAAAGTCCCTTCCTGGGTTTCTGATTGTGCCTGGCTAACACCTGCTCAATATTTACTTACACATCGGGGACCTCCGCTGCCCTGGCTCCCAGTGCCACCTCATTTGCTGGGAGATGAGGCATTGCCCCACTTCTGCACAGGCCCAAGCCTACCTCTGTAGGGAAAAGAATTCTACAGCAGTTCTTCAGTACAACCAATTCACTGTTGGTCATATAAAGATAGATTTATAGGAAAAGAAATCACTTTATACTCCCCCAAATTTCTTAGGCAGAAAAAAACTGGGTTTTTTAGATTTATTAAATTACCTGTTTTCTTATTGGAAAATGAAAAAAAAGGGTAAAGAAATGTTTGGAAGCCACCATATACAAAATAAGAAAGATATAAGGAGGGGAGAGGGAAGGTAGTAAAAACAAACTTTCCACACAACAATCAAGTGAAAGACAGGTGTTAAAGCAGAGAACTGATGATACAGGCTCAGGTAAAATTGAATGAGTATTTAACAGCACGACAAATCTGAGTAAAACATAAATTTTCTTTACAAATATTATCGACATTAATTAAAAAAAAAAACCACATGAGATGCTTTTCTTCTTTGTGTATGGATGGTTTTATATTATTGCAGAAAGGTTATGGGTATCACCTGCTACATTTAACATTGTAAAATAGTTTGTGTTATACTTACTTGTCTTTGCAGATTCATGACTTCTCCGACCATTTATTTTTGGGTCCAGCAGCTTTTTGGAGATTTTACCTCTGCCTAAAAGCGAGTACCTTTTAGAATTCCCTGCAGTTATTTTTTTAGTTGAGTATTGTTGAAAAATAATAATTCACAATCTCATTTAAAATCACGACAGTTCTCTTTTTTAATATGAAACAAAAATACTGAGTTTTGACGTCTGAAGTCTGAAACATTACTTTTGCCAAGAGTTTGAAACTGCACATTTTCTAGCTATGACAAACAAAAATTGTGGAGCATCTGGCCTGAGACCAGTTAATATCACTGCGAGAAGTGGATGAGCATTTGTCTACAGAGTTCTTTCACTGAAGCAGTCAAAAAACAGCCAAATTCCTAACGAAGCTCTCTAGCTCGGCATCAGTTCAGAGTGAGCTGTGGCTCTCCCAAAATTTGCTACAGCCGTTATTTGACAAATAACAAAAGCTGTCTCTACTTCTGAAAGTAGACCAAAGCACTTTCTTTTCTTGGCTGCTCATCCCTGTCTTCCTGGGTAGCAAGTCATATCACTGTTTGAAAGTAGAGATTTGTTTTCACTAGTTTATCTTTCTGCTCATATTTAGGACACAAGTAAGAACTTAATGTGAGGAGGAAGGTGGGATTTCAGAGACAGCATCACCTCAGCTTGATCAATGCATTTATGAAGTTACAACTTGATTTCAGTAGACCACTTATCCATGACATGCAGATTGAAGAAACTGGGTTTGATATTTTTAAATTACTTAAAGCAGTCTACATCTCGTGATTTCAGCTAAGGCTATCCTGCATGCAGCTGTAACTTTGACTGACGCCTTTTAATTTGTATTCTTTCACCCATGCAATGGCTTTTAAGCCTCTCCTTCTCACCAAAAAAAATTTTGCTTTCTGATTTTAGTAAGACCACTGTTCTGAGTTTTCAAATTAAGTCTCAAAAATGGCTAAATATCATTAACTTTTAATGGCATATCAGTTTAAAAACTCTGAGTAACGTTTTAAAAACTGGATACCAGATAACAAGACTCCAAAACCTTAGTTTGGGCACCTCAGTAGTTGCTTTGATATTCAAAAGTCCTGTTCAGCATCTCCTAGAGAAATCACTGAGAAAAATGGATGGTGCAGAACTATTTCAGATTATTTATTGGTTTTGTCATATGAAGGTTTCATGGATAGAGTGTAATGTGTATGGAGATTTCATGAGGTATATTTTCACTCTTCTACAAAAGGATCTAAAAGCTAAGAAAATGAAATTTTATATTTTACAATGAAACTGTAAAATAGAAAAACTGTTTTTGATAGAAATGGTGTAAAACTCGAATTTTTGAATGCAATATATAAAGCATTGGATTTTCAGTCTCACTTCAGTTGATGCATCTCTAGAGCTAACTTCTATAGTCATGATAACTTTTGGATTTTAAAGTTTCATCTTCTTCCTACAGATGCTAAAATTAGCTAAAATTGCCCTGCTAAGAGCACCTCAGAAACAACACCATAGATTTTCTTGGTAGAGCTATCACTGGATAATAGGGTGTGACTCTTATAATTTAGAAACTTCCTTTCCACCTACCAAAATTAAAATAAATGCTGTCTATTCATTCTCAGGAAGGAGTGCACATGAGGTAATTGATACTCCTAGATTTCAAATTAGTGTGGCCCAAGGCAAAACTTTGCAAAGATTGCAAAACCGAGTTCCATATGAGCATGAACCTGCTATAACACTGGAGCTATCCCATCCTTTCTTAAAACACAAGCTTTGACTACATATGCATCCTATTGCTTACTCACCTACCCTGTGGGCATCTTGCAAACACAGCAGTAAGCTGTATAATAAAGTAAAACTTCACCTCCTGTCAGCCTTTGTCTTAAAATTGTTGTCCAGGGAACTTTTCTACTGCTGTCAATGGCAAAGTTGATGAGAATTCTGCTGCAGGTGTCTCCTACACAGTAGATGTATGATCCTCGTGGTGAGAACCACCATGGAAACAGTAGAATTGATATCTACCCTCCTTGTCGCCTGAGACCCTGAAGGGAGGGGTGTCCCTTGCTCTTCTCCTTCCATTTGCTCTATTTGCTGTAGAACACAACTGATGCAATGCCCAATATTGCAATTCTGTTGCTCTGTCCTGTTGGAATACAGGACTATGCAGTCCTCCACAATAAGGACTGACCACTGAAGGATGTGAAGCATGAAGTGGCTGAGTCTGTTCAAGGCCCTTTGCCATGAGTCTCTCACCTTCTGCACAGCAGGTCACCTCCTTGCAGTGCCCTGTTCAGGTTAGGTAACAAGGATCTGACTGTGTGGTTTTTTCCTCTGGAGCTCCTCTGAACATGAGGACATCCTGCCACAACATCCTGCTCTTTAAATTAGACAGAGAGAGATTTGATGGGTGAACTGTCAGGTGGATAAGGAATTGGCTGGACAGTTCTATCCAGAGGGTAATGGTCAATAGCTCAGAGGACATCAGCGACAGGTGATGTTCCTCAGGGGTCTCTACTGGGGCCAATTATTTAATATCTTCATCAATGACCATGACAAAGGGAACATGTGCACCTTCAGAAAATTTGCAGATGACACCAAGCTGAGTGGTGGTGTTGCCACACCTGAAGGACAGGATGCCATCCAGAGGGACCTGGACAAGCTCGAGCAGTGAACCATGGAAACCTCACGAGATTTAACAAGGCCAAGGTGCTGCACTTGGGTCAGGGCAACCCCCAGCATCAACACACGAAGAACAGATCAGAGCAGCCCTGCCGAGAAGGTCTTGTGGCTGCTGGTGGTTGAGAGGCTGGACATGACCCAGCCCTGTGCACTCACAGCCCAGAAAGCCAAACGTGTCCTGGGCTGCATCCAAAGCAGTGTGGCCAGCAGGGAGAGGGAGGGGATTCTGCCCCTCTGCTCCTCTCTGGTGAGATCCCACCTGGAACACTGCATCCAGCTCTGGGGTCCCCAGCACAGGGGGACATGGACCTGTTGGAGTGAGTCCAGAGGAGGGCCACAAGAATGATTAGAAGGATTGAGCACTTCTCCTGTGAGGAAAGGCTGAGAGAACTGGAATTGTTCAGCCTGGAAAAGAGAAGGCTTTGGGGTGACCTGATTGCAGCCTTTCAGTACCTGAGGGGAGCCTACAAGATGGAAACAGACTGTTTACAAGAGCTTGTAGTGATTCTGTCACTGAGGGAATGGCTTTGAACTGAAAGAGAACAGGTTTAGATTAGGTATTAGATAGAAATCCTTTTTCATGAGGATGGTGAGGCACTGGAACAAGTTGCCAGGGAAGTTGTGGGTGCCCCATCTCTGAAAGTGATCAAGACCAGGCTGGATGGGGCTCTGAGCAACCTGGCCTGGTGGAAGGTGTCCCCAACCATGTCAAGGGGATTGAAACTAGATGATCCTTAAGGTTACTTTCAACTCAAGCCATTCTGATTCTATGATTCAATGATTCCCCTACACAGAGCATATTCAGTTTTAGGATGGGGGTAACTTTAGCCAGATTAGCTATATTCTCAAACAATTCCTCTTCTTGAAGGTCTTCAAATACCTCTGGTATTGATAAGGTTGTACAATTATTCACATACGTACTGCTGTAGACATTACGGCATTTTGGGTAAACAGAGGCAAAAGAGAGGAATCATAGCTCCCCAATTTGGAATTAGGATATTTTTCTCTTAAAGAAAAGGCTACATAAATATTTTGAGACTACTGCATACCATTGTATTGTAAACTCAAGCCTTAATCAATTAATTGTGGTTTGTTTCCAGATAAGATATTAAACCATTATATATGGCATAATTTCTTCACATCTGTTGAATGAACATAAAAAGAACAAATGCTTTTACACGGATAGTTCTTAACAACAGTTTGTGAAGATCTCACACACTTCTTGCTTTCAGGAAAAGTTCATTGAAACTTCAAAGTTTATTGAAATTGGTCTTACTGATACTCATTTTGTAATAAACATGATAACACTTGGCAAACATGCACAAAAATTGTTTGGGGTAATTTTTTGAATGTATTATTCCTTAACACTAATGAAAATACCATTCATCTATGAGCAGTACATTAAATTAGCTAAGATCTTGGCAGTGCATGTTGAAATGGGTGAACCAACAGAAATAATACTCTGGCTTAATAGTTGCTTCTCCTTCTCCATTATGGGCAAAATCCTTAAGTCAGTATATACTGCATATAAACCCTTTATTAGTGATTTCTGAAGGCTTTGTTCACTCTTTCATTCCTCTCTTCTTGCATTTCCTAACAAAGGTGTAAAATGTGTACTCTGAAATACCATAGCTCTTATTTTGTTGCCATTAGCAATGAGATTTTCATGTTAAAATTGTAGAGATTGATAACTGTGGATCTAATACTAGAAGAAAACTAATGCAGTTGAGCAGCCAGGACGAACTGGGGATGCTCAGCAATACTTGTAAAGGTACACTGTACTTTCAGCATTTGGACATTAATGCCAACTTTCCTTAAGAAAACTTATCTAATTACTACAAAATATTATTTTCATATCCTAGTAAATTTCATTCTTCCGTAGGCATGATGTCTCATTTTATTGTGGCATATGTTGCTTCGCAGTCTGAGAAACCTAGCAACAAAATAATCCCAAGGTTTATGTATAATTTAACATGTTATAATTCTGCTCATTTTCTTCCAGTCTCACTAAGAACCATGCTTGTGAATGAATCAGTGGTTAGCAGGTATCTGATACTACCTCATGGATCAACTGGCATGAATTGCCAGCCTGTGATACTTCACTACTATATACTTGCTAGTCAGCACCAGAAGACAAGGACTACTCGTGCCTTGCTCTATATTCATACAATGCAGTCCCTGATTTGAATACCTAAGCTAATATTTTAATCACTCTAACATGAAAATTAAGCTTGGCTTTAAGATCAGTTACAAGACAGCTAACATTCAGAACAATAGATTTCTTGCAGAACATTTAAAACACTGTAGTTTTAAATTAGTTTTAAATTAGCAGACTGCCAGGGGGGCTAAAATGAATTAGTAAAATAGAAAGTTATGTGTTAGGTATCACATTGATATTTCCAAGAACTTCAGTACTTCATTTAAACTTCTCTTAACATATTTGAATTATTGGTTTTATATCAATATATTAAGCACTTAATTTCTTCAGGAAGATAAGAGTTTCTTCCAAAGGACTTTTCACTGGAATTAACAAAATACTGGTGATGGATGACAAGCAGCAAGGTAGTTGAGACTGGCCTGTGAAGTCAATTGCCTACTCCTAGATCACCAGCATTTTGACTTTTCTTGGTAAATATTTTATGGTTTTGTGCTTCAGTGAGTACATAAGGTGTGAGTGTATAAAGTATTATTAGTATTATCAGCATTTTGGAAGGAAGAATTTAAAATTGGTTGGAAGAAAAGGTGACTGTTAAGGTACAAAATCCTATGAAAGAGTTAAGTAAGCACTTAACTTTAGAGGTCACTAGTTTTTAACTAAAAAACCCAAACTGCTCACGGGCCTTCTGTGCTTTGCTCAATCAGTATTCAATTCTATTAAATTATTAATTTAATTAAATTCTGTTAATTATTAAATCAATATGAATTATATTAATTAGTGTTTGACTTTGGATTATAGAAAAAAAAGGCATAGATGTGTATCCTTTGGAAATTTTATCTTAGCTACCTAAATGTGTTATAAGAACTAAACATAAAAAACTATAGACTAATAAGTAACAGTATAAATCAAAACCGGAATGTATGTGGAGAGTGCAGCACAAATTAGAGAACCAACATCTGAATATAACACATGCTACCCACTGTGAATAACAGTGGAATAGGTATTAGTTTCACAGTCCACAAAGCTAAGAGGCTGCAGCTTGAGGGCACTTGAATGCTACTCTTCTATTTGATATTTTCTCATCTGTTAATTTGAATTACTTAGGCCCTTGGTAGAACCTACCCAGTCACAGAATCATCACTAAAGGCCTGATTTTAGTCAGGAGAATTCAATGTATTTTTGCTCTTGCTTCTCTGCATGCTTGAGACCTAAAGCAGTAGCAAATTTGAATAATCAGTTACCTGTTGGTGTATTTTTATTTAAGAACTAGAAAGAAACTTCTAAGGTTTAAGAATATTGAGATACTGCGTGTTGTGGGGGCCATGAACTCGGAGCTAAGTATTGCTCTGATGGACTAAGGATGTCCACCTCTAAAGGCAAGAAGGTGTACAACATAATCAGCAGACCAAAAGAATACAGGAAAATCAAACCATAGACTACTGTCTGCCTTTCACATTTATCAGGGAGAAGAAAATCATCTTCTTTAGGAAGAGTGTATGACGAAAACATACAGATACAAAAGTAAGTCACTGTAGATAATTCCACTCTCGTAAGAGAGAAACACTTTCACATGTGACCAAACACAATTTAGCAGCCAAGTGACCAAAATCAGTAAAAAAATTATAATAAGAAAAAATAAAAGATAAAAGATGCATGCTTAACTTAAAAAGTCAACCTATGAACATGGCTATCAGACAGCATTTTACAAGCGATTAAGCCTAAAGGATTGCTTGCATCCAGCATCACAGAAAAAAAAAAGCCAGGAGTGAATGGAATACATGAGTTCATGAGCTTATGACAAGTCAGGGGTTTCCATTTTGGCAGCTGGCTTGAGATCTACAGATAGATCAGTAGTGTTTGCTACTCAGCAAAAGGAATTTGTGAATTTCTCTTGCTGAAGATCGATGACATCATGGATCAGTACTTTGCTTTCCTGGGTTAAATTTCATACTGTTCAAACTTTTTCAAGATGTACCAGGTTGTGTTTTGTAACCCATTGCCTGCAGTAGGCTCTTCAGTTACCACTGCAGTAGTAGTAAAGGCTAGAACCTTAAATCAGAAGCAACAAAGAAGAGTTTCATTAATTCCTTTAGTGTTCCTTCTACACAAAAATGCATTTCCTTAATATATATTTCAAAAAATGGATTTGACAAAACAGCATTTGCTGCAAAGCTCAAATTGTCATGAAATTTACATTATAAAGGTTGACAATATGATCATTATATTTAAAACCTCTTGAACAAGATCCTTTCCACACTGATGTCAAATTGCTTGAATTCAAGCAGTGTTGTGGCCCATCCTGATATTCTGTAGGAATATTTCCAAAGAAAAACGATCTATTCTGATGTGATTTGTTCTCTTGTGGTACTCTCAAAATTCATATTGCAGGAGTTAAACGTAGAACTTCTTTTAAATTTACTATGTTTTATAAACACTGCGAAGATTGAAGAAATGTTAATAATGGCCAGAAGACTTTATATGTAAATAAGTGATAGAGGTGGTGTTACCTCTGCCTTTTCTTCAGACAGCAGTATGCTCCAGTCTATGTGAATAAGAAAAGTATTTTGTCTATGATTTAGCAGCTGTGCAGAAATGAATAAACATATACATGATGATAGAGAATGGCAAATTCACTCATTTTTTGTTTCCACTATGTTTCTACTTTTTGTAAGATTAGCATCTGTCTTGTAAACATTTGGTGATTTTCTTAACATTTCAGGTCTGAAATCATGAACTTGGGAGGCTCAAAACAGCATTCTATTCTCCATTTTAGAAAAGAAAGAAAAATTGTGGAGAGGGGACATGAGTAGGACATGGAGGTTATTCTATATCACCTCATGTCATTGCCAAGGGGCAGGGAGAAAGGAGTGTTTTCTGGGAAGAAGGGGTTCCTTTCAGTTGATAAAATGTGGTGGAAGGAGTCGCCTGGTATTCTCTATTGTTGAGTTCTTTTCCCATGTGAATAATTCCTTTTCTTTCACCTTTTGATTTTCATATTGTTGCTGTTACTGTCCATTTTCTTATCTCATTGCTGTTTCTGGTAAATTGTTCTAATCTCAACCTGTGATCTTTGGCCTTTGTGGCTGCAGCTGGAGAGGGAGAAGGAAGACCAGTGTGTGGTTTTTTAGTGGGAGTACTAAATTGGAAACTACAATTCCCAAACCATGACAGTGGCTGTTGTGAACTGTATAAGATATCATTTCCTGAAGAGTCAAAACACAAATGTAAATAATACCTCTTCTTTTTGTCCTTATTATATACAGGTAAAACATCCCATTTTGGGATCTGTCCCAATATTTGTCCCATCAATTAATGCATAAATGTTTTTAGCACTGGGATTTGCACTCAACTATAGATGTGTTATTCCGAGCTGAATAGATCTTTCTGTAACGAATAGCAAACTATAACATATCTGTAGGAGGTATTCGCCCAAGCAAGAACTGAAGACTATAAAAAAAGGTAAACAGAACCTAACCAACCTGTTGCTTTAAGATAAGTATAAAAACAAAAAACGACTGTTTTTCAAAACATTAGAAATGCAGGATCTTCCATTGAATTCTAATAGAGAAAACAGTCCTTAGAAAATCAGATGTCCAAGAAAGGTGAAAACTTTCATTCAGCTGTCAAAATGAAAATGCATTTTTAAACAATTACAACATTAAGTAAAGCCAATAAAGCACCCTAAAATATAGATGAATATGATGAAATTATCAATATATAATAATGTCAAGACTTATTTTGATTAGTGATATGAGGAGGAAAAAAACATCTAAACCAGAAGGACAAAACCTCACACACCTTGACCTCCATCAACCATTGAATCAAATAATCTGCTAATTGCAAAAAAAGCCCACTCCTAGAGGTGCCTGCATGCACATACACCCAGTAGGATGTGGTAATATCCAATACAATTAGGAAACATTTGAGTTGAGCAGAGGAGTATACGTGAAGACTGGAGGACTACCAGACATTTCTGAATCTAGTGAGCAGAAACCTCAGCATGGGGAAGGTATGGCATGAGAAATGCCGTTGTGATGAATTAATCACTATGAGAACAATGAGACAAAAGTCTTCCACTATCTTGGACTTCTTTTTGAGCCCATGTTGAGGAAAGGGATGATGTTCTCCTTCCTGTGAAATGTGCAATTCCAGAAACCTGTAACCTAAACTTTTCTATAACAATTAACTTATTGCCACTGCAAGTAACATTTAGCTAAATCTGCACATTAGAAACACTGCTGTGCCTTTGCAACTTTTTTTTTTAATAGCACAAATTTTTTAGTCTTAATCCAATAATCCCCCTTTTACTCTGATGCACCACTTCTTGCAAGGATTTTGCAAATAAGAACTTCTTTTGCATCTCCTTATTTTCCAACGAAAGGGATCCACCATAGTATTTACCAACAATCCATCCATTTATGCCTTTACTGAAAATTCACAAGTACTTACAGCAGGCATTGTGTTATTCTTTAGGATTCCACACTTTTCAGTTGTAGTTTCTGTCCCGCTGTGTACTTGCCCTCTCCTAACAATTTTTATACCCTTCTGTCAAATATAATTGAAACTGATCAATAGGATTGAGTCTGAAGGTACTTAGGTTCCTACAGGTGTCATGAAATTTGGCATCTTGACAGAGAAAGTCCTTATAATCTCCTGAGGTAGAGGATGATACGCAGGCAAATTTTTCTCCTTCCATTTTGTAAGCCAGTCAACACTCACACAACCTAAACAGTCACAGTAAATACTGCCTTTGCCAAGTACTGTGTTTGAACTCATTGCAGAAACTGGGTAGAAGTCTAGCTAACCTTACCAGAGATATAAATAATCACCTACCTCTTAATTTCCCTGAGTTCTGTGGAGCTGTTTCGCTCACAGGCACAGATTCAAGATGTGGCCTATGTGTTGACAAAAAGACCCATTGCTCTCTGAAACACAGAAAAGGCAGGCTACAGATTCCCCAGCAAATTACCCCCCCCACCAAAAAAGAGATGACAATACAGCTTGTCCCATGTGAGCAAATCCCCTGTTTAAACCTATTAAGAGCCATGGATCCCATTTTCAAAAGCTAAAAACTGCTGATCATTTGTTCTGTGGTTGTCTTAATTTCATGTGTGTTCTCCAGTTCTTATCAGAAAAACAGCCCTGATTTTTTATCACATTTCAAACTTGGAAATCACTTGTAACTGTTATTAAAACTGAGTTAAGCCACACATGATTCTGCTTCCAATAGAATGCTAATTTACTAGAGTTTGATCTGTGTCAACATGCTGCATTTATTTAAAAATTCTTGTAATGACCAGCCTGGATTTTGCTCCCTCCTTCTCAATAAAGCTAAAAAATTATAAGCTGAAAGTTTGCAAAACACCTGACACTTTTCCACAGTTGTTTCAGCACACTTCATTTTTAATATACTGGCATTATAAATGTCTTTCTTACCCTGTTCTATACACGATGAGGTCAGGTCAGTGAACAGCTGAAGCCTCTTTTTTGTTTTCCCCCTGAGTCAGTAATAATGAATGTATTGTTTGTGAAAGGTTTAGAGCTGATAGCAAAAATAGAGGTAGCACTAATCTGGCCTTTGGCTGTCAGAGCAACTTGATTCTGAATTCATTGCAAGAGGGTGAGAACCACCATCTCCTGGGTAATAATTCAATCCTATCTTTCTGTTCATTGAGCCCACAGACTTCCTTTGCCACATTAATTCCACTTGAACTATAATAACCTCCTGGCTGGCAACTGCTATTGATAAATCACAAGAGAAACGGGCAAACTGACATTGGAGGTGGACAAGCAGTTGTGCACAATAGAAAAATTCAAAATGTAGTGTGATCAATAACTAGCATTGTCAGAAAAAAAAATTGGGTTTTTTTCTGATTTTAGACAGACTAAGACATTCTAAATGCACTGGAGGCTACTGGAGATGTTGAATACATGGTACTATTTTACTTCAGTCAGAATTTTTCAATCAACTTTTACTTGATTAAATACGAAACAATCCAAATTACATGAACAAATCCCTGCTTTCACTGCAGTTCACGGTATCATCATAACACTTTGTTCTTCTATCTCTTTATCTATTTTTGCAGAGTTTTGTGCTTCACTTGTGTAGGAGATTTCAAGAACATCCTCTGGACGATGCCCACTGTATTCACTGAGTCCCTGAATGATAACAGTCAGACTGTCAGGAACGAAATGGCTTCTTATTTATTGGAGGAAAAATGAAACTTGCAACCTGCTTGTCCATAACTGGAGCACATAACTATCTATTGTCATTACATGCTGTCCTCACCTTCACCTCATTTTAAATTTCCTGTTGCATTTTATATGCTGCATCTTTTCCCCAGTGGTTCTGATCTTCAAAAACTCACAGCTCTGTATTACTTCATTTATGCAAGCAATCTAACCGAAATCAAAAGGACTATATGCAGCTAATGAAAATACACATGGTTTATAAGCCCATGAGAGACAAAGGACTTAATGATCTCTTCAAGAGTGGATTTCATCTTGTAAAATGCTCATGGCTCACACAGTTCCAGGATAGCATGAACCTGAGCGTGGAACTGATCAAAATTTGGCAATTCCTTCTATGCAGTGTATCTAGGTTCACATTCCAATTTACAAAGAAAACTACAAAAAAAGGGAAAACTGCTTAAAAAGGCTAGCACCTGAAATTATTATTTAAAAAAGGAAAATAGATTAGGTAGTTGATATTTTCAATTAAAATTTAAAATAGATATCTCACTTAGTAATAAGGTACATACATTCCATTTGAAAGAAAATTGAGTTTCTGATTTCATTTTTTTCTTTAGTACAACTTGGAAAACAAATCTTTTAAAAATATCTTCATTTTGTTTTCAAACTTCCTAGGATGTAAAAGAACATTTCCCACAACCTGTGCAGATTAACTTCCATTTTCCATATGCTGTTTCGTTTACTATTTGAAGATTTACTCTGGTAGTCAAGTGAAGTGCACATTTCCTTTTGAAGGTGTTTTTGTCAACACTCATTTTTACCACAACATAGCATCTCATTCCAATTACACTGAAAGTTTTGCACATTTTGTTTGCTAGCCCTCTGTATTTTTCTTTTTTCTTAATTCTCTCCCCCTCCAGCTCCACACCTCCCTCTTTCTTTTCCATTTCTCAGTGGATCTGAGAATTTCACAGAATCATTAGGGTTGGAAGAAACCTCTGGAGATCATCCTGTCCAACTCCCCTGCCAAGACAGGGTCACCTAGAGCAGGGTACACAGGAATATGTCCAGTTGGCTTTTGAATGTCTCCAGAGAGGAAAACCCTAAAACATTGCTGGACAGCCTGTTGCAGTCCTCTGCTACTCTCAATGTAAAGTTCTTTCTCACGTTGAAGTGGAACTTCTTGTGTTTTAGTTTATGGCCACTGCTCCTCATCCTGTCTTTGGGCACCACTGAAAAGAGTCTGGCACCATCCTCCTGACGTGAACCTTTGAGATATTTATCTGTATTGATGAGATCCCCTCTCAGTCTTTTCTCCTCCAGACTAAACAGGCCCGGCTCCCGCAGTCTCTCCTCGTAAGAGAGATGCTCCAGGCCCCTGATCATCCTTGTGACCCTCTGCTGGACCCTCTCCAGTAGCTCCTTCTCTCTTGGACTGAGGAGCCCAGAACTGGACACAGCACTCCAGATGTGGCCTCACCAGGGCCGAGCAGAGGGGCAGGATCCCCTCCCCTGACCTGCTGGCCACACTCTTCCTGATGCACCCCAGGACACCACTGGCCCTCCTGGCCTCAAGGGCACTGCCAGCTCATGGACAACTTGTGATCCACCAAGACTCCCAGGTCCTTCCTTCTCTGCAGAGCTGCTCTGTAGGAGGTCACCCCCAGCCTGAGGTGGCACTTGGGGTTATTCCTCCCCAGACGCAGGACCTGATTCTTGCCCTTGTCAAACCTCCACCCAACCAGTGGGACACGGCACGCAGAACTTCACACAGGGTAGCTCACAGAGATTAGAAAGATAAAGCACGGTGTGTTGAGAGATGAACTGTGCTGGATAAAGGCTGAAAAAAATGAGAAAAGGACAGATACTTCACTCCACTGGGAAGATGAGAACTGCTTAATATGTTGGTGGGCATTCCTAGAATGGATTTTTAATCAACAATTCTCATTTACTGGAAGAGTGAGCCTATGAACAGACTAATACTACTGAGTGACATTATGGGCCATTCATCTGCTTAAGTTGTCTGAAAATTTGAGCCACCAGTGAAGGATTATTATTGATTTTCAGGCTGTCTTTGTTAAATGCCTGATATACTGTACCACTCTCATATTCCACTCTCCCTTCATTGTCACTGATATTAAAATGAAACCCACCTATTATCAAATCAATCATGCCTGATAAAACTACTCAGAGTAAGATGATGTGCATCATATTTACCCACTGAGACTGAAAGGTGGAATTTCAATCATTCAGGAAATGTGATTTTTATTTATTTATTTATTGCTTTTGGTAAAATAGGAACTACTGCAGCAATTAATTACAGCTATTTAACAGACTCTATATGAGGCAGGAACTATTGCCTTGTGGTTGAGACATTAGACTGAGGCTGAAGTGTTGTCACTTATGCTTCTGGTTTTGGCAAAAGCTTCTCTTGTAACTTTAGGAAAAGTGATCAATTTCTCTGGACCACAGCTCTGGCAATAAAAAAGTAGCTACAGATTTTCTGTAAGTTAAAAACTAAGAACAAAACACCATTATTTTAATATAGGTAAATATGCAGACAGATAAGAAATGGGGAAGTTGAAAAAGCCAGAGTTAAAGAAGGATGTTGTGTCATAGAAGAAAAAAAAAAAAGAAAAATATTACAGTATCTGCATATGTGCCTGGGGTTTACCAGTCAGGAACAACCACCAGGAATGATTTCAGCTGCTCAAGCACAGAGAGTGAGATGGAGATTTCACTTTGGGAGTCTAATGAGCAATGAATTTTCAGATCATCAGTACTCCATCATCTTTGACATAGCAAAACCTCAGAAAAATAATAGACCCAAAAGGCTTTGGGAGTCTGAACAGATGTAAAAAAGAAAGAAAACCTGCTTCCTGGGTTTTCCAATTGGCAAACACCTAGTCCTGAGTATGCAATAGCTTATTGGAAATGTAAGAATTAGAAGGAAAAAAAATGTTTATTTCACTGAAAACCTATATTTACTCTAAAGGACTTGAATTTTTCAGTCTGTTAAAATCTGAACTTCAGGGTTTTGATACAGTTTGGGTAATCTGAGGACACATGTCCCAGGAGAAGACTTTCTACACTGTATGAAGGATCAAGGGAGAGAGAATCCAACAGTAAATCCATGTTTCCTTTGTACATCCTGCTACAAATAGAGATAGCTGATGAAAGCAAAGCAGACAATGATTGTTACTGATGCCCTAGGAAGATATTGTTTTATTAAAAAAAAAAGCTCTGATTGTAGGGCTACTGTAGAAAGCAACACAGCTTTCTTTAGTAACCTGTAAAATCATTTTGGCAGAAGAACTCTATTTATCACTAGTATAAGAACACTTTTTCCTTGGGTTTAGACTTTTCTCAAGATGGCTGACATATATCCCAAAATACTTCTATTAAATGAATATTTTCATCTTTTAAATTAAACTTTATATTGTCTACTTTTGATTTGACCCACCCAGAATTCTGCTATTAAAAAATGGAAAATATTTTCTCAGCAACAGATCTTACATGCATTAGTTTCTGTAACCTCTGCAATGAACCAGTTCCCTCAGTGAGTTCTCTCCATTAGCAGAGTTGCTTGAACCCTTACAGCATAAATAAGTAGTGCCTATATAAAAACACATAACCAAGTATATTTTTAAGGTCTTTGTTTTTCTTACTCTGCAATATTGTCTGACATATAGAAGAAGATATCCTCTTATATTAAATTATCTTTTTCCACTTGGATTCACCTAATTTTTATTCCTGTGTTTCTTACTGAAATGAAATACACATGAATTTGTCCCAGTCCCTCTCTGCAGTGTAGTGATTTGCCCACAGCTGTTTGGAAGAACGTATTTCAGTCTTTTACTGAATGGAGCATTTATGGGGTGCTACAGGCTTCTAAATAATAGCTTACTTCAGTTAGCATGAGAGGAACAAAGGAGGTTGATACCAGGGCAGAGGTGAGGTGTATGAAGTGCAGACAGCAGCTCCATCTGACTCAGTCCCTTCTAGGTTAAACCATGGCAGAACCATCAAGGTGCTGGGAGGAAGAATTTGTTCCTGATGGTTTTTCAAGTTATTTTATAGCAGAATGTGACAAAAAGGCTAGGTAGGAGCATTAATGTCTCTTGGATGACCTCTGAGACCAGAGCTCATAATACTTACAGAAATGAATATGATGAATCCAAGGAGTTTGTTATCCAAAAATACAGGTTAGCCAGGGAAGCAACTGAGTACTATTCTGAGTATTTTCAATACCCAGTCATCTATACCCTTCTTTTCCTATAAAATTAATAATTTTTATTATCCAAGCAAAGCACTTGGTTTACAGATTTTACCTAGTTTAAATCTGTTTCTAAACCACTACCTGTGTGCATGGTAAGCCTTGCAGCATTGTAAGGCAAAAGGAGAAACTGGTGTTTCTGCACATGCTGTATTTAGATAGAACTTACATGTTCACAGCAGATTTATTAATAGTTTTGCTCAGTAAGGAGGATGAAAAGGTATGAATTCTTAATAAAACTGCAATAAAAATGTGTATATATATCAATAGGTTAAAGTCTTAAAATTATTCTGACTGTATATACTATCTAGTCACAGGCTCCAAGAGTCAAAGAGCCATTTATTTTACGTATTTGCAAGAACCAAGCAGTTTATATAGACCAAATAATCCCAAAATGTGATGGCTGAATACCCTCTTCTGCAAGAATGCTGAGACAGTACCCAGTACCTGAAAGTTTACTATGCTGAATTGCTAGGTGCCTGATAACACCTTTTCTTTCAGCACAGGAGGCCTGTCCTATTATTGTCAAAATGTCTGTAGGAGAAGTTCTTCCGGAGCATGAGACATTGTGTGTAACAGAAGCAGTAAGAAAAACAATAACAAGTCAATAACGCTCTTCAATTACCTCTAAATAAAAAAACAAAAACAAAAACAAAAAACCGACAAACAAATCAAACACCAAAACCCCCGTATAGCTAGAGAACCTGGGGATTATGACATTCATTGCTAATAGGAGCAAATATTTCAGTTCTTGGTAAACATTTTTTCCTCTTTTAAACTAGAAGCAATGAGAAATAAAACGTAAGAAAGCATTTGTGCACTTTCTTCGTGGCTTTGTATATTACCTCAACAGCTTTTATTGGTAGAAGCATTCGGTGGCAGCAACAGAAGGACCATGGCCACCAGGGAGTGGTTTTATTGTGGCAGGACTGGAGTCAAAATCAGGAAGTGACTGAAAATCAGAAGGAAAATGGATAAAATTTCTACTGCAGTGAAAACAGCTCCTTCTACCTTTGTAAGATGCCCTGTGCTGGTTTTTTTTTCTGGAGAGGCATCCTGACTGCTATTTCCTGGAATAGGGAAAAATCACTAATAGGGAAATTCACTCTCTGAATTTTCCTGTCTGCATGGTTCTGGATATATTTCTTAACCTTTTCATTCTCCTCTTCCCTCATTTGTAATATTCAGATTTGTAAAGACTTTTCAGTGTGTTAATCTTCATTTAACACTGATCAGAGGAACCTCAGAGGAGAAAAAGACAGATTCTCAGATTATGTAAATCACTATAGCTCTGCTGTTCCTGTTGTACAACTGCTGACACTCTGGGGCAGGGAGCTCATAAAACACTGTGGTTGTAAAAATAATGCCAAACCATGAATTTTGGTACTACAGTGGATTTAAATAGCCACACAGAGGTCGCACTTCCAGCAAAAATAAAAGGAACTGCAACTAAACTAGCCCATCTTGCAAGATAGCACTTCCGTCTTCTTCACATGCAACCGCTGTTACATGTAGGCCAGCTGTGCCTGTGGTCCCCTTTGTGAACAGACCTACACACATGTGGGTTCAACGGCAATGATTAACTGACAGATGAATACATAAATAAGCCTCTCCTTTTGTAAGAATTTCAACCCTGAATATTTCTGTCTACATGTTACAAATGCATTGGAAAATCTAATAAAGGCATAAATTACATCAGTCCAGAGAGCTCTAGCCATACTGGTATTATCAAGCCATGATATACAAAACACAGCATCATCCCTTCCATCTTCATGCTGAAAGTTGCTTTCCTCTGTAATGACAGGTTGAGAAGTACTCAGCTATTCTTTGAGTCAGTTGTAGGAACCAGCAGGATAAGACATTAACAAGCTTAAAAGGTATTACCTGTCTAGCCCTACCAGGAGGTTTATGCTGACTGTAGGGGTTTCACATATCTCTTATACTTTCATGAGGGAATTAGTTAAAATTGCCATAGTGGAAAGTATTTGATTTAGATTAATCTGGATTTCTCAAGCAGTGGAGACTCATTACTCTGATTGGCTGTTCTACCCATACTGCCCTTAATGCTCTAACTATATACTCAGGAAAAAAGCCTTCAGTTCAAAGCTCTTGATGGATAAGTAAAATGGATCATTATTATCTTTTCAAGAAACCTTTAAAAGACTTAAAAGAACAAACAGTAAAAATATATATAAGTGAGACATATACTTCCAACATTCAATCTGGGCATACATCACGTTTTACCTTCTCAGATGACAAAATTTCTCATCCTGAGAGATAGAGTGTTAAGTGTTAATCTTTTAGCCTAAGAAACAGCTCTGACAATCTTAGGGTGCTGGTGCGATTCATGTCTTGATTCTAGCACGACTGCATTACATGAGGTGGGATGTCCTAGGAATGCCTTGGTTAGTCTACCAAAACACAATGTTTTCCCATGGTTTTGAACATTCTTAGTGTGCCTCTTCAGTTCTGCCTGTAGATACAAACCAGAGATCTTTCCGGGCCTGAAACCATCAGATGGGGACATACATGAAAATGAAAACTTCAGTGCCAGAAGCCCTCTGCCACTGTAAGGACAGGATATTCCCAAATCATTTTTTTGGAAGCTGGTGTCAATCAGACAAACTTCATGATGGTGAGGCTAGGGTGAGTGCCCAATTATATTTTAATATCTAATCTTTTAGCCATGCAGGCTTCTAAATCCTGGCACAGAATAAAAATATTTGTTTTGTTCCTTTGGACTACAGTTTAGGCTCTGTTCTCAAATGTCTTAAAGGAACAGGCATGTGAAAGGAATAGGCATTTCATGATACCAAAGCCTTTCAAGTGATGTAAAACACTAGATGTTTATCCTTCTTTATGGATTACGTGCATTTCTAAGTCATAAGACATCCATTGATCTTGCTGAGATGGTTTTTAAAAATTATCAGGATTATTAACAGATCAGTGAAAGCTTGACATCACCAGCCAATAATTCTTGCAACTGTATATTTATAAGCTCCCCAATACTAATATCTTAATGTTAGAATTATCTCCAATACAGTGATTCAGAGGCAGATGATCTGACAGAGGAAGCTACATTTTAAAAGTGCTATCAGAGATAATGTGTGGAGTCTTGACCTGATTCAATTAGAGCTTTGCCCTTATGTTACCCAAGGGCATATTATCCAGCATTTATAAAGACATTGGCTTGGATAAATGAATGAGAAAAAAAGCACTATTGTTTACTCAGCAGGAGATGGACTGTGGAAATGGTTAGATTACCCTCTCGTACAGACACACAGTCTTATAAACACATGCACGCAGGCACACACACACTCACACACACACAGAGGCACAGCACACATACACAGGCATGCACATGCATAAAACCCTAACAAAATCTCCTCAAAATTATCTCCCTTACCATAATAACATATTTTAAACATGAGAGACAAAGTTGGGCAATTTTGATTTTTTTTTCTTTTGGATGAAACAACCGGGCCTGTTTTCGGTGGTTTATATACATGTAATTAGCAGTTTAATTTCCTCTGAGGCTAAATTAGCCCTATGAATTTATTTAATAAAGAGTAAGATTTAGTGGCAGGGCTGCGGCTGCGGCTCAGCCTCAGCTCTGCACTGCCCTCTGCTGCCTCCCCAGCTGCGGCCAGCCCGACCTCGGACACCGAGCCCCAGCCTGGGAACTGTCCGAAGGAGAGCCTGGGGAAATGTCACCCGGCTTAAAACCACATTTAACAAGGATTACTACTCTCCCTTTTTTACTTTCCAGTCAACAAAAATGCAGGAAATATATTCCTACGCCCACGATATTTTTCTGTTTCCAGCAAACTCCTAGACTATAGTCATTACTGTATTAGCCTTGTAACAAACCCTTTCACACAGGTTAATTCAATTATAGATTGCATCATGTGCCTGTACATAGTCCATGAAGCTCGAGAAAATAATGTCACACAAAGCATCATCCATCATGCCTGGAGCAATATGATTACTCATGGTGTGCCTTTTTTTGTAAAATCTAACTCAGGCATTATATCATATTTTGCTTAAAAGTATCTTTTGATTGGGGGAAATGAATTCATCTGTTGCAAGGGAGAGAAATCTTCTCTTGGAACACACTGTATTGATCACCAAACCTTGTCAGAGAAGTTAATTTGTCAGTTAAGGGCCTGCTACTCTCATCTGAAAGTCTCACTCTTCTAGACGTCTTACACGTCCACCCCCAAAAGCACCTTTTGCATCTAAAGAAATTTATACAGCACCTTTCATCTAAGCGGTACAAAATGCAGGGCAGACCTGATTATGCATAAATGGTAATAACCCTGGATAATATTAATGGCAAAATTTAAAATTATTAAACCTCACAATTTATCAGATCACTGTATTCTGAGACATTATTTTCTTTATTGCTTAAATGCAGCCTCTTCTGGTGTGGAAGATAACACATGGAGCCGAGCTATACAAAAAACAATATAAGGAATAAAAAAAGTATTAAAATCTTATGTAGTATAATTGCAGAGGGAATTTTAAAAGAAGCAGAAGGTAATGAGCCTCCTGGAACGTAGCCAGAAATAATAGCCCTTTGTTTCTGGTGTACTTAAGGAACTACAGCTGGCATCACATTGGCTAATAAGCACAGAAGTCTGGCAGGAAATGAGATCAATTAATTTGAAGAATTGTATTCTGACTAGCTAAAGATTCAGGGCCAGACTGCATCTTTAGATCTGTGCCATGAGGGATCCTACAGAAACAGAGAGTTAGCTCCTGGCAAAACAAAATAGCCAGAATCGTGGCATCTCACACACGTTCCTGCAGTGTTTTCATTGGGATGGAGCCATGTGTATGGAAAGGCTCCATGAGAAACTGGGAACTGTGATTCCCTTTTTAGCCTTGAGCAGTTTCCAGCAGGTATCAGCAAAAAGGTGCTTGTGGAAACTATATTCTACGTGTGGAGAAATGAAAAAAAAACCCAAAAACTCATTACAAAAGAAAAAATTCTTCATGATTACAGTCCTCTTCTTTCGACAACGCATTAAACATGAATCTGACCAGCTGCTCAAACACAAATTCTGCTGTCTTGATGGAAGACTTTACCGCAGAAAGTACACCTCACAGGCTTTTTCTGGTTTTTTGATTTTTGTGGGAAAGTATGGTCTGATCTTCATTAAGGCCAACTATAAATCAAATAGCTCTGTGCATCTCTTTCAAATCTGCAAACCAAAGAAGATGGCTTCAAAAACAGCTGATCCAGGAAATTAATCAACATGATGTCTTAAGAATTTCTTATTTTCAACTGCTGTTACTCAATTCTGTCTCTCAGTGTTGTTCTTATGATCTCCCCTGCTTAAGGTAGATAGAGTCCCACATTTTGATGGCCATCATGCCTCTGTAATTTTTTCATCAGTAAAAGAACTACAGAAACTTATTCTCTTTTTAAATGAGGGGATAAATTCTAGCTGCCATTTTCCTCGTCTGGCACAAATAATTCAAATGCAATGCACTGTTATGTAGCTCCATTATTCCCTCTTCTTTTGTAGGAAATTGACCCTTAGCACATAAATTCTGCATAACTAATGTTTGAAAACAATCCAGGGGCTGAACGTTGCAAGGCATAGGGACCTCAGTCATCATATTGAGGAGTGGCCAGTAGGTTTCCATGAACTTATGTCCTAAACTTTTTTTGCTAAGTGTCTCAGAAAATGACGCATGCTGAGAGACAATGTGCTGCTTCTGGAAGCTCTGATTCAGTATTGTGAAAGTCAACAAGTTGTAACAGGCAGTTTGGCAAGATCATCAAACAGGGCTAACTGGCTTGTGTGTGGCAGGATTCTTGAAGAAATAACATGGAAAATAAATGTCACCCACTTACAACTGATGTGCTGCTTTGGGAGCAGAATCAGATGATGAATCCATTATTGTAAAACGTGGGAGACACTATTTGGTTAGACACTATGTAAAGAGAGGAAAGGAGGTCAAGGAAAGAAGTAAAATTTTTCTCAGTTTGTGCCCCAACAGTTAGCATTACACCTCTGAGAAAACACAGCCAGAAGGATCCACTAGATCATGCCAAATCACATCATCCTATACCATACACTTTAAAACATCACCTAGCTATCTATATACTCAGTCCATTAATTTATGTCTAACTGAAGCATAAATTGTGTTTTGGCAAAAGCATTAATCATCCTCAGTATTATGCATGTAATTTTTTTCTGGTTTGATATTACTTCAGGCTCTAGCCATCAGTTCTTGTTTTGCATTTCTCAAGCAGGATGTCATCTCACAAAGAAGATCTAAGGACCTTGGAGATCTCCTGAAGTGTAGTTACTGAAATGCACCGGGACAGTCACCATTCTGGGTGCAGACATGGTCCCTACTGTATGTGATTTAAAGACATGCTGCCCATTCCACTCAAAGAGAAACCAAAATACCACTACAACATAAAACTGTTGCCAAGTAATTTTCTGAAGCTGATCAGGAAACTCTTCATTTGCCTGGTTTTTCTCTTAGAATTATTTAAGCTTGTACAGTCAAATTGTCCTCTAAAAGCACTATTTTTAAATATTCTTATGACAGTACAAGAGATTTTATTTGGCCTTTATTGTTTTTGTGGTGGCTTTTTAAGGCTTGCAATATTTTAGACAGGACACAAGTGGTATGAAAAAATTTTCTCCTACTGCTAATTTACTCTGACAGCTTTTAGAGGTATGCATTGTCAAGGTAAATTTCTTTCATGTCACATGGAACCATGCAGTAAAAACCTTGGTGGATTCATCTCAGTGACTAGATGTTTGCAAAGCCTGTGTGTGTGTGTGTGTGTGTGTGTGAACACCAGCCTTTGTTCTCTGGACTCCTTTTGCAGTACCTGTAGAGAAAGTAGCACACCAAGGAGCAATCTTTCTGACCTATTTAAGCCTTCCTTAAAATGAGATGGACTCTATATATTACTTTTCCTTTCCACTCAGAACATAAGGATGACTCTCTGGGCTGTGGGCATCCATCCACCCCATAGCTTCCTAATGTTAGATGGTGTGAGTGTCACTGCTTCCATCCCACTTAGGATTATTTAAAAACTGCCATAGGCCTACTAGAATCCAACATTTTTAGGCCACTGTAGCAGGCAAAAAAGTCAGGGATCAGTGACTGGTAAAAGCCTCTTTGTTTCATGTGATGTCTTGTAGCTGATACATAGATGTTGATTTTTGCAATATCCCAAGTTTTGCCATCATCTGCTGATCCCCTGCAGTTCATCTGGATCAGGAATAGCTCACAATGGGGTCTAAGTTCCTGACACTGAGCGGGATGCACCAATGCATCAGAGTCCATCAGCAAGCCTCATTTTAAAACACAGAGGAAGATTCCGAAGGATGTTTTGCAAGGCCAAAATGCATTGCACACAGAAAAACTACTAGGAAAAGAGACCTGGTTTTCAGGATATTTTCATACTTTAGGAACTGGATTTGAAGGGACACAAAAGATCATGGGCTCACATAAACCTCTTCATAAAACTAACAGAGAGACTTGAATCTTGGAGCTGATTCAGAAAGCACTACATATTATCAGGAGTGAAAACATTACAGCCAGATATTCTCTTTCACTATCTGTCATCAAAACCTCTTTTCTGTGTGTTTTCTCACATGGGAAAATAAGAAACCCTACTGGCAAGTAATAACCCTTAAACTGGAACTAGATAGGAAAAGAACCTCATTTTTTTCATCTTATCCAATAACAACAAAAATCAACTGTTACTTACTGCAGGTCAATAACAGGACTGAATGCAAAGAAATTATTTTGAGTTAGTAGAGTAGTATGTGTGCTTCTCACTCAGTGTTCCTCTAAGCAGCAGTTTTTCTGATTCATTCACAGGGTTGTGTTATATCATGTCAAGCAAAAATGTGTTTGAACTGACCTGTCACAAAATAAGTTACAGTCCAGCATAATGAATGTCTCAAATAATGGATCATTCTGTGTACGCAATACCATGCTAGGGACCTGGACAGCAAAGTAAAATTACCCAAATTGCCAGTTTGGAAATAAAAATGCACTTTACCAGGTCTTCTTCATTGCTCCCACAGAATATGCATTCTTTTCTCAGGACGGATCCAGAAAGCAGACAGATGAGCCCTGAGTAAAACTCTACAGCCAACTCTTCCTGTTAAATTGTATTCAGGGACTGCCTGCCCCTGCTTCTCATGGTACTGCACAAGGCAGCAGCGACTGTATTGCGCTGAAGGAGACCATTACCAACAATGGCTGCAACGCTGGCATGGGTGAGAAACGGAATTTCATTATAACTGCATTCAGAGGTATTTCAATCAGCACTGATTGCTGCCTCTTTTTAAAGAAAAAAAACTGAGCAGATTCAGAGGTTGTGGGAATCACACCCCATGATTTCCTACTCCTACTCTTTTTTCTTACAAAAACAGTACATGCACTCTCCTGATCATCTTTTGGCAGTGTTACCATGCAGCCTGAAGCATTCAAAAGGCTAGATTTTGTCATGAAATCTAAATTAGTTAAAAACCACATATTTGGGATTGTTGGGTGGGGATGTGGTACTTTTCTTTTTGTTCAAATCAACATTAAAACAAGGTAAAGAAATTTAGCTGTAGCAGTAGGTATCAGTTGGACAGGCTTGACTTTTTGTCCATAAAATCAATTCATGGTGTTTTCCCCTACCCTGATGCACTGGTATGCCTCTTGCCTTCTGAGGCAACACATCAGGGAGTGATGTTCATCAAACTACTCCTGCCTCTTGTTCTTTAGCCTCTTAGTCTGAATGCAAAATATTATGGCTGTGCTTTGGAGGAAAGCATTTCCTTTCCTAGCTGAACCTGGACTGAGACTTAAAAAACCCCCCTATTGGAGCAAGTGACAGTGGCTGTTTCTTATGTTAGCATAAATTTAATCTACAAATGTATGAAGAACCATACTATGTAGTTCATCAATAGCCTTTCTAACATTGCCCAGACATTCTCGGTGCAAAGAATAGTTTTACAGAACTGGCTTTCAGCATATAAATGTCAGCAAATCATTTTCTGTAGCAGTGACCTAAAACATAATAACTGTGGAAAATCCTTGAGTTTTCTATTCTTTTCTGAGCAAACGTTTCTTAAATACAGCCAAGAATAAAGTGAAAGAAAAATATGTATATGAAAATGTATGCACACATGTGCTTTGATGCATATACATAAATACGATATTGAATTTTTTTAAATGAATCTCTCTAAAGGCAATATTACTACTTTAGAGGAATGAAAGACCATAATTATTGTCCTTGCACCTAGAAAGCTGAATTAAGTCTCCTATTAAGGTCTGGATATGAGAAAACATGAAGATAACTCCACTCATCCTAAACAGCTCTGCATCCCATCCCTTGACCCCCACAGTTGCAGTTGCATGCTCTCTCTATCTAAACATTAATGTGTTATCTGCTTCCAGGTTGCTCTCCTCATTGCCATATTGTATATCCCCAAAAACCAGTTATGGCCCTCTAAGACAGTTAAAAATCAAAATTCCAGAAATAAGTGGGAGACATATTACCAGAATTTTCTGGAGCCAGGCAGGGACTGAGATCAATGCCCTGGACTGGTTACTGCGGAAGCAGCAACCCGTCCTGCAGAGACTTAAGAAGAAATTACTCAATTAAGATATAATGGCCCTCCAGCCTTTCCAGGCTGTGAATGAGAGCAGACATATTTACAGTCACAGAGTATCATAAAACTCTATCCAGTTATATCAAATCAGCAGGGCTAAATTAGCCAGCAACATCCTGATTAGGTGCTGTGCCTGTGTATGTGTGTGTGTGTGTGTGTACATGTTGGATGATTTATGAAAAGATCAGTTAGGACTGTCAAAAAAGATTTTTAAATGACCTTCCAAGGGGGACAAGGGTAGACAAGAAGGATATTGAGGTTTCAGGAAGACAATTGTACTGCCTTATTGTGAAGTATCACAGTGAATAGATGTACATTTGCCAATGTGCTTGTACGATGAATTACCTCGCACACACTCAGACACAGACGCACACAGACACACATAAAGGAGGCAAAGTTAATTTTCCATTGAGAGATTTTGTTATAGTAGGGTTTCTCATCACCATTTAATTATCCTTACAGAGGGATTTACCTTTTTTTAAATGAGTCTTATTTATGATTGTGAGTATTGAAGGACCGTGTAAGCGTAGCAAAGAGGAGCCCTCCATTTTTCCAGAGGTCAGAGATGATTGTAGGCAGGTGGTCCAATTACTTTGGAAAAAATCTTTCTCCCCTCCATCCCTCTCCCCACCTCATCCTCTTCAGCCAGCCCAGGAAAAATGATAATCAGAAATTTAACCTGAAGCTGTATAAAGGAGGCTGTCAGGCTATTTGCTTCTGGAGAGGGCAGCAGTATAGTTTGGTCTAAGTATAGAGTGTTCACAAATCCAAAACATAAATCACTGCCTTCATAATACTGCCGAGAAGGCAGGGAAGAAGCCTCTTTTAGCCAGGAGAGAAACAGCAGCAACGTCTCAAAGGTGAAGGAGGTTAGAACAGGTTATTATTTGTCACCATGACTCCGCTCTTTTTGCTTCTCCAACCATTCATGGCATTTCTTTCCTTGATATGTGCCCTATCTCCCAAACTCCCGGCCACCCTGAAATTTCTCAGCTGACTGCCCAAGCCCACTAGGTGTGACGCACTCCAGAAAGGGCTTTCCATGCTTGTTAGTTCCTCCTGCTGCTGTAATCCTGCAAAGGAAATATTTTTACAGGGCAGTAATGCGTGGCAGCCTTCACCTTCCTTAAAATATGGAGGAGGAATGGTTTCAGTGATTGAGCACAAAATGAAAAAGCCTTTATACTGGTTCCCCTGAAGGGAGAAGATTATCCTCTATGCCATCGTTACATCACAGTAAAAAACCCAAAAGAACCAAAACAGTACTTTATATCAAATACAGCTTTTTTTCAGAGCAACGGTGTGAATACCATCAGCAATTCAAAAGCTAGACATTGTGCCATTGTTATTTCTTAGGAAACTGCTTTTACTGTTGTTGATTATTATTACTACTACTAGTACTGCTACAGCTTTGCTAAGCAAACGGGATCCTTCACCTGTACTTCGTCTAAAATCTCCTGAGCATGTGAGGCTCTGCTTCAGGACCTGATAATCGCCAATCACATGGCCAGACAACAGGTTCAGAGGCCACAGGCACTCTGCAGGTCTGACTTAACCCTGCTCTGGTCACCCATCTACCTTCACCTAGCACTGGAGTCTGCAGCTCCCAATGCACTGATACCGTCTTTGAGCAGAGATTTTTATCCTTGTCAGACACAAGTGAGGTGTGCCAAAACATGCTGTGTGTGATCCAGTTCTCAGGTATGAAGAGTGGTAGGAAAATGTGTCAAAGGAAGTCAGGAAGTTAAGAAGAAGGAAAAAATTGTAAATTAACAAAGTTCAGCTATTCTGATATTGCAGGTACTGTAGTGATACAAAGATTTACAAACTCTCTAGGGGCATACTGGGAAATCTCATGTTGTCTAGGGAGCCCCTAAAGGCAGTAACCTAACAAAACCATTGTTAACACCTTTCTACATGATCATTTAAGCCCAGCTGTGCCTGTGCCTGCTAGATGACCAAGAAAGGCCATCACAAACAGCAACAGTAAGAAAAGATCGAGCTGGAGAAACCATTCTGCTCCAGGTCCTCTCTTCCAAAGCATTCATAGAGTATTTGTGAAAACCAGTTCAACTCAAACTGAGTGATTTATTTTCTCCCCACTGTGAGATTTGGTGTCTAAATAATGTTCTACCTGGTGTGAATAGGTGGCTTCACTAATTACACAACCCAAGGTGCAGAACTGCAAGGCTTTAACTTAAAAAACTGCCAATAAAGCTCAAGGTTAGAGATCTGCAGCTTACATTAAATAAGAAATCATTGTGATCAAATCTTGTATTATTCTTCTTCTTACTTGCTAGGACTTAGGAAAAGCACTTTGAAACTTCTAAAAAAAAATGGGGTCCCTTAAAATATATTTTTCAAGCAATTTCTCACTGGATTGAACACCAGATGAATGAAATAAACTAGCTGAAAACAGATCATCTCAATTTCCCACTATTTTAATGTCACAAGCAACTTTCACACACACACTAAACATCCACTTTCTTCCCCTTCATCTTTTTCTGGATTGTATTTCTAAGAGAAATATTACTTTTAGAGAAAATGTATTTTGTGTAAAAAATTCAATTACATACACAGGGGGTTTTTAATATATTGCTTGCACTACAGAAGAAATATTTAACACATATCTTATTCATTAAAATTTTAATTATGATATTCCATAGCTTGTTTTTAATTATGAAAAGTTACTCTGCTATTCATCTTCTTTGTGCCTTTAATCCTCTGTAAGATGGATGAATGACATATTCCCTTTAAGAGAATGTGTGCTAATATCAAATTTGCATCTTAGTGACATGCACAATAATTGTTTATATGACAAAGAAAGTTAGGTCCTGTACTGTTCAGAAATGTTCAAAATGTTCCTGTGCACCATTATTAGCTAAGTAATGACTCCTTGCTTAGTGCTGCAGCTGTCCAGCAGTGCAGGATCAGTGTGAAATTGGCATTTGGTCTCAAGGTGCACATGTGCTAAGAGACAAGCTAATCACCACCTACCGCACTGTGCTGTATTGGGCTTTTTTAGTGGTAAATATGTGAGTACTACCAATCCTTGTCAGCCACTTGCCCACACTCACATGCTCTTGGCACAATTATTTCTGTTGTTCTTTTTCTGCCCTGCTCAGTGAAAAGTTGGGAAGGGTGCAGCTGTATAAAGCAATGGCTAGCACATTTTTTATGAGTGAAATTTATGGAGTAATGTATCTACTTTTAGCATGACTATTGTTAAACCTGGAGATCAAGCAAAGTGACACTGAATATATTGCTTTATCAATTGGATTCGTTCAAGTGAAAAATGCTGATCATGCCATGTCTATCCCCTGGGTGCAGAAACACTACTTCACTACTTGAGCGGTCGATACATAAAAGTCAAATTCATTATAATTTGTAGCTTTTTTTTCTTGAAGAAGAACGCAGTTCTCAGTACATCAATATCAACTCTTAAATCCACATTGGATGGAGAGTGTACAGCACAGTAATTCAATCTCTTTACACTTAATATGGTCAGGAAGGGAGAATGAAAACAGCCTCTTGTAAAATGATGGAAAAACCAGGATGCAATCATTCTGATGGAGCTGTGCAAAGGAGTCATTTTACACCATTCGTTACCAGGGCAACAAAAATATAGTGAGCCCCATACATCTAACAGGTGACATTTTAGCTAAGAAATTGCTTCTTTGGTATTTTTTCTGTCTATGAAAAACAATGTTACTAGCGTTTTCACTTGTCATGTACTATAGGGCAACATATTCCTCCTGACAGGCCCATAATGGAAAAATAGAGCAGTTAAATAGTATTACAGTCTAACTTTTAGGATACATGCTAATCTGCTCTTTAAAGAGACTTTAGACATTTTCAAACACCCTGGAGACTTGAGTGACTGGAAATTTCTGCATGAGTATGTATAGATGAGCAGACAGATGTATTTAGTGGAAACAAAAAACCCTCTTTTCCAATCTTTCTGATTGAGTTAAATCTTGGAAAGGATTTTTTTGGTAGACAAATACACCGCAGTGTTTGTAAATGACCACCCACAAAGACACCAGTGCCAGACATGTCAAATGGGTCAGGTCCATACGTTTCTACCAATGACTGTATCAATTATTTCTGGCCCATATGCGTGAAGGTCACATTTCAGATTCCTGTATGACTGCTACTGAATTCATGAAGGGATGAGGCTCAATTTCTATGCTATAGTTTTGCATCCAGAGGGGATTAAAGACCTAACATGGGATTTTGTGGGTTTCTGAATGAATCTGTGCATCTCTATTTATTTATTTATTACTTTATTTATTTCTTTATTTATTTATTACTTTATTTATTTGTTTTTGATTGCAGATGCCCCAGAAGTAGCACAGCACACTGGTGTTGACTGAAACCACCTGAGAATTGACATTTACTCTCTCTAATCAGTGACGTTGATGAAGTAAGGAGTTAGCACTGGGACGGAATGGTGACATTCACTGACAAGTGACAGGGGTGACAGCACAGGATGAAGATTAAGGAGATACTAAAGAGCAGTTTGGAGAAAATTAATGTAATATTATTCAAACTAACCTTTGTGTGATTGCATGAGGGCAGCACATTCTAATGTCTGACAGGAGAAATACAGATGCATAGAGGGGGCCAGAGATGAGATATAATCTTTGGCTAAACTGGTAGATACAAGAAAGGAAGTGTTCTTGCTATAAATGCTGTCAAGCCCAGGGCATTGTAGTAAATTATGGACATCAGGTGTGGAATTTGATGTGACCAATAGGACCTAGGCTACAACATAGGGGATTGTGAAAAGAGCACAACAAACAACATGTAAGAACAAGAACCATTCAGTTCAGTAGGAAAACAGGAGAACATGCAAGACCAAAAGAACTAGGCCTGATGTTAAATACGTGCAGGGTAGATGGGAGGATGAAGAGTGACACAACAGATAGAAAGCGAGTCACACTTTCATGGAAGAGGAAATGAATGTAGCAGACCTTCACAAACCTTGAAACAACAAAGTATGAAGAGATTAGAGTAACTGAAGGTTTAATAACAGACTGCATTTGAAGTTGCTTCCATTTCCTGTACAGAATCAGAGCTCAAACGTTAGACAGGATGAGATTAGCTTATGCTGGCTACAAAGATAGGCTAACACACATAGTGACTAAGACATCTATGAGACTGTCCTTGAAAGGTGGTTTTATGGCGAGGACATGTTGGTGAAACACATATCTCTGTTTCCTATTTCATGCACAGTGACTAGCTACAGGTATTATATGAATTAACAGCTTACTGGTTGTTAATTTCTAACTCTTGAATTTAAGTGAAGTTAATTTGTCCCTTGATTCAGTTGTTAGACTGTACAACTCCCTGTGGTGTAGTGATGTATGTTTGGCAAGGCTACAAAACAATATTTTCCTGTGAAATGCACTGCTCCTGAAGGCTGCTCAGCTTCCTAAATCATGTCTATCCATCCTCCCTGAGTGAGCAATGGGACTCCCAACAGGTCACAGGTGGACAGGGAGTAATGTGTGAAGTAGAGATAGATTTCCAGGATTCCCACCTGTCAAAGGATAACACAGCACATGTGCATCGCAGGTCATGGAAGGTGTTTGTTGCCAAAGGCTCCTCTTTTGCTTTGTCCCCTGAATCTGAAACCTGGCTGCAGTATCCGTGTCCTTGCTCACTACTCACCATGCATGGCTGTGCCAAGCTGGACTGTGCGTAGGCTGTCCTTGTGCTGCGCCTTGTGCAGCAATGATGAAAACCTTGATTTTGAAAAATGTGGGTTTGGGATACTTAATATCTCTGTCAGTGTGACAGGGCTAATCTGTGCCTTATGTACCTTACCCTCCTGGCAGTGTTATTTCACCTGTTTCCCTTTCTTCTGTCTCTTGTACTTGTTTCTGTACAAAGCATTTAACCCTCCAGTACAGGTCTCACATTTTTCATTGTACATGCACTCCCTGCCTCAGGCCAGGATAATGCTTGGCTGAGAAAGGGTTGCACAGTAATTAAAGACTGGTTTACTGTCACTTATATGCCATGCCTTCTGTGCTTGTCCAAGTGCTCTGAAAGAGAGCCGTAACTTTTGTATGCATGCGTATGCTTAGAGGCACATCTTTTTGGCCATGAGTGCACCTCCAACCCTTGAATAATTTTTGTACTTTATTTGTTTCACACGCATCTAACCTACACCAGATTAAAGCATATGTCAATGTAGTATGTTGGCAGCTGAGATAGTGGAATAAGTAAAATACTCATGTAGCATAGCGCAGATGTGCAGACATAGACTTTCACATTCTCTCTGATGAGCTAGTTGAAGATGTACCCACTCTGCAGGGGGGTTGGACTAGAGGACTTTTAAGAGTCCCTTCCAACCCAAACTATTCTATGATTTTATGATACAGATTAAGCTTTCAGGGACTCAAACTGCACGTATCATATAATTATGACCTATCATAGCCTTTTAAAAGTATTCATGAATATGCAAGATCAAGCCCTTAATAAGAGAAACTGGGCAGGTAATTCACCTTGATGCCTTTTGAAATCTCCCTGTAACAATAGGTTGATGAAAATGCGGACAGAAGACTGCACTACATTATCATGTTCTATGTTTACTGGGGTTTTTTTGAAAAACAAAATAGGATTTAATAAAGAAGAGGCTCAAAAGCTGTTGAATGTTTGTATGCTGACTGTTTACAAGCCTGAATTTAACAAGATTTGAAAAAGTAATAAGTATTTTTGAAGTTTCACACCAAGAATATAATACTTCTTTTGTTTTCTATGCACTAGATGATCCATACTTTTATCGTCAAGTACAGGAGTGCAGCGAAGGCAGAGTATCTCACAGCACTATTAATTGCCATCTTTGCATGATTCTTTAAACTGTAAAGCAAAAAGTACTTAATAGATTTTAAATTAATATAAAAAATAATATTATCATTCTCCAAAAAGAAATACTTAAAAGAAATATTTACATATTTTCACTTCAAAATTTCACACTAATTTCCATTACCATTATTCAAAGCAGTAAAACTTCATATTTTCCCTATGTGTTTCACTGCAAGTTTTCCATGATATTAATAATCTATACTTCAATTGTTTTAAAATAACATTCTAAGAAGTATATAATCTTTAAATATTTAAAGATTTGAAAGCATCATTCAAAATAAGTCCACACATTCACATATATGTTACAAGTTCCTACTTATTAAAAATTCCTTCTCTCAAAATAGATAGCAACAAAATTCACAGAAGAATACAATTTGTATTTATTTTATAGTAGAAGCATTGCTTTTTCATGTGCCTGTTTAAAAATAATTTCTATCTAAGTATCAAGAAAAGAGCAAAGAAAGGAAACGTGGAGTCATTTTAGAGCAGACAGTGTCACTTAGGAAGCTCAGTCTCAGAAGACTGCTATGACCTAGGTCATTTGAAAGACTGATATATTGTGAATATACACAAATAACACCACAAAAATGAGAGTACACATAATCTCACTCTCACAGAGTCAAACATCTGTTATATTTACACATGAAGGTGAAATTACTAAGAAGTTTTTATTACATCAGCCTTCTCTTTGTTCTTGCATTACAGGTCTATTCTCTAAGAGCAAGAAAGTTGGGGGAGATCCCTCATCAGTTACTGTTATGGGCAGAACAGACCCAACTCAGGGAAATTAATTGAATCTATTACATCAAGTGAGAGTAGGATCATGAGAAATAATCCCAAATCTTAAAACCACCTCCCCACCCCCCTCCTTTTTTACCAGCCTTAACTTTATTCCCAGTTCTCTGTCTACTTCCCAAGCAGTGCAAGGACACAGAGAATGGTGTTATGGTCAGTTCATCAAATGTTTCCTCTGCTGCTCCCTCTTCCTCAAGGGGAGGACTCCTCACATTCTTCTTCTGCTCCAGAGTATGGTTCCTCCCACAGGTGACAGTCATCCAAGAATTTCTCTAACATGAATCCTTCCCATAGGCTGCAGTTCTTCTTTAACTATTCCAGCACAAGTACCTTCCATGGGGCGCAATTCCTTTGGAACAAAATGCTCCCGTATGTGTCCTCCTCGGAGTCCCAAGTCCTGCCATCATGCTTCAGTATGCATGGGCTCTTCTCCATGGGGTCACAGCTTCCTTTGAACATCTACCTGCTCCAGCATGGGGTCCAACATCGGCTCCAGGGCCCCTCTGCTCCACCACGGACCTCCATGGGCTGTGGGAGCACAGCTGCCTCATCGTGGTCAGCACCACGGGCTGTAGGGGAATTTCTGCTCTGGTGCCTGGAACACCTCCTCCCCCTCCTTCTTCACTGACTTCAGTGTCTGCAAAGCTGTCTCTGTAACATATTCTCACTTCTCTCTTCTCTGCCTGCAACTTGCTTCTGTGCCCTAACTTTTCCTCTTCTTTAATACTTTAGCCCAAAGCCACTACCACCATTGCTGATGGGCTCAATCTTGGCTATCGGCAGGTCTGTCTTGGAGCTGCCTGACATTGGCTCTGTTGTACATGGGGGAACCTTCCAGCAGCTTCTCAAAGAAGCCACCCCTGCAGCCCCACCACTACCAAAATCTTGCCATGCAATCCCAATGTATAGGTTAAGCTAGTTGCTCATTCATCTCAGTTAAATCATTTCATCATTATCAAAGTCAAACTAGAAGATTAATCCTAATACTCTGAGAATAAAGCAGCAGAAGAATTCTTCCTTCCAGCTTTTGCTTTTTTCACTTGGGTTAATGAATGCTCATTCTTTGGTACTGAAATAGGCTACATGTTGCAATATTTAGAACACTGTTTTCAATTCACTACATAAAATTCAGGGTACTCCCTGCTAGGTTTGCTTTCTCATATTAGCATCTTCAGAGCATAGGTGATTGAGGTATACCTGTAACTTGTCTACAGAGAAACAACTAGAAGCAAGCACCTGCTGTTCATCTTTCTTTCCTCACCAACCAGCCTTCATTGCTTCTTGGCATCTCTCTGTTCTCACTGTAAGATGCTTCAATGCCAAGGTAGTCTCTTTTCTATTCAGCTGTCACTCTTCTAACCACTGCCAATATCTATTCGTCTAATGTTTTTTGAAATTAAGACAGTGCAGTGAATGCAAACTATGCTAAATCTGTACCCTGTGCAATACCATCTGGAAAGGACAGTAAAGGAGAAGACTGGAATCTGGTTGTAGGCTCACTTAGGGATTATCAGTGGTATTATAGAGGTCCGTAGGCTGTAGGACCAGAAGGGCACAAGTTGTCTCTGTACCACACATCACACCCTGTTTGAGTGGACAGACTTTCTCTCACCTGAAGAAATCTATGTTCATGAAGGTTGGGAAGGTGAAAGGTGGCCAATTTACAGGCGAGACATATTTCTCTAAAGGAGATAAGTCCAGAACAGAGACGATCTGTGCACCATGTTACTTGTCAAAAGAATGGACAACTAAAGGTACTTGATGTTGGTTACACCAACACAGTGCAGAGTGCTTCGAGATGATCAGATGCATAAAACCTGATATGGTCATCAGAGTTGACAACAAATACAGGCAGCCAGAGGGACAGGAATGAAGACAGGAAAATGTCCAGTAAATAGGATTTTTAACTTAGGTTTGGGGTTTTTTTTTAATAACTTGACCAATAGAACAAGCCATTGAGAAAATGTACTTGCTTTGGGGAACCATAAAAACTTAAAATTAGGGATGATCTTCTTTTGATATGTTCAACAATATCTTTCAGCATGGAAAATGATAAGTGAGAGTAGGAAGGAAACAGGACATCAGGAAAACATTGGAAATTAGTTAGAGAAAGTTAAGTGGGAGAAAAATCAATTGAAAAATTATTTTTTGCTGATGTCTATAGCACTGGAGGTATAGAGAAGAAAAGTACCTGTTAAGGACAAAGTTGTCAGACTAAAGTGTCTGCAGTTAAGAATCTAAATCAATATTTAGGCAACTTAGTGAATGACCTGGATTTCAGAGATACTAAGTCACTTCAGCTCACACTGATATAGTATTCATCACCTGAGAGTGTCAGACTTATTTTTGGATGGCTGAATGTGAGTTATAAAAACATATGTAAATAATCAGATGCCTGAGATTTGCCAAAGTGTTAATAGAGGTTCATCATGACATTAAAACCAAATGTTTCATAGAAATAATGACAAGAATATAAAAAGTGCTTACCAAATTCTTACCAACAATTGAAGAATTCTTACAATAAAGGACCTTTCTTAGAAGTCATTTCTTATCACAGAATGTGCAGAAGCAAAAGTTGCAATAAAAGAAGTTATTATTCTTTCTAACAAAATTTGACCCTCTGTGATTTTTTTTTCAAATTTGATGTTTCAGATGTATACTGGTTTTGAAAGAGAAGGGTGTTTTCTTAAGGGTATTTTTAGTTACGTATGAACTGATCAGATATTCAAATGCATACTGCTTTAATACCGCTAAGGACAGTAAAAGCAGTAAAAAAATTAGCAAACCTTAGAGAACTGCTGTTCTTTAAACAGTGGGACATTATTAGTGGGAAGCATTGATTTTGTTTGTCTTTTGGATGGCACAAAATAAGATTGACTCCAGAAAGCTGTATTGGAACAGTTCACGGTCACTGACCACCGTGAATGCAAAATTTCCCACTTCTGCCTTACAAGTAAGTTAAATCTATTTCAGTGATTGATTGTCTTATCCAAACAAACTTGTTCTAGACAAGTTTACTGGCTTTCTGTTTCCAAAGTGTGTGAGAGGTAATTTCACTGATTTTATAATGCTTAAGCATGTTTGTTTTTATAGCATAAGTGACACATGACCTTGTTTTAATCAGTCACCTTGACTAAAGTTATTACTTTTTACTGATTTCAGTTGAGCTATGCAACCCCACACCAACTTTGAATATAATCCCTTTTCCTCAGACATCAATTTATCTTTTGTTATCTAAGGTTCACAGGCTTATGTTGCCTGAAAGATACACTGATGAAGAGAGAATCATCACGTCGCAGTCTCCTCAAACTTTGTTGAACAGTGTATATATTTTGAAGACATTTATGTCAGATTATCTGTTATTACATCTTTGAAGAGTTTTACAAAAGGTATTGTGGATCTGAATCACTAGGAAAATAAGGGGTTTGCATTTCTGCAGGGTGTATGTTGCAAAGAAATGTGAGAGCCCAATGGTTTGAGTAAAAAAAATAAGAATTTTTTTTACTAACCTCAAAAAAGAGGAAGACAATGTAATGGCAATATACAAGTGGAAGACACATTGATCCTGCCTGCTAGACTAATGCCCTGTCTTGCTTAGATGTGCACTGTCAGCTTTGTCAGTTTAGGCAATTGTTTGTTCCTATAGTTCTGTGCAGTTCTCCCTGTGTTCTAGCTGATAATAAGTAAGAAATGCTTCTGCTGGGAGAGCGTTAGCTGAGGAGGATAGTCTAGTGAATGTGCACGGCAGCAGCAGAGATGATCAGGAATATTTCTCTACAATAGTTTTTGTCCATTGCTTTAGCAGTTTTAGTTGTTATTTTTAAATAATTATTGTTGTTGTGATACCAAGACCAAAACGGTGCAGAAATACTTTTCTTTTTTCTACTTTCTCTAGTGAATGCTTTAGAAATGCCAGAACAGCTGTTAAGAACAGCAAGGCAATTTTCCCCTCGAGAGACTGAACTTCTTTTCTCAGTGGATCTCCCAACCCTGAAGGCCCAGAGAGTGAGAGACCATATGGTCCTAAATTTGTTTAGTGTCTTTTTCACAAGGTATAAACAAGGGCCCTGCTCTACTTATGTCTGCATCTTGAAAGCTTTCTAGGAGCTGTGGCTTAAGCAATGCTCTGAATTCACTGTGCCTGTGATCCTTTCTAGAGAGCTGAAAGCTCTTGCTTTTGTTTGCTCCCTGCACTGAGCAATCTGACAGTAGCTCCCCAGCTGTTCAAAAAGCAGCATTCTTTCCCAAAGCCTTCAAAGGGGGTAGCAATGACAGCAATGTTTGGTTGGTGGCAGTCAGGATGGAACCACCTCCTAGTTTCATAACCCCTTGTAGAAGACACTAAGGCATACTAATTTTCTGCCACCACACGCTTGGGTGACATATTCACCCAACAGCATAGAGTTGAAAGGCTCCATAACACTGTAACTAATTCTCTGTTCCATCCAGCTCTTTAAAGCCAAAATATTAATATTTTCCCCAGGTTGTAAGTCAGCTCCAAAATAGGGGCCCAATCCAGCACAATTAAGTGAGCATTCAGAAAATATTGAGGAAAAATTACGAATAAAACAAACAAACCAAATGAATTTTAAAGAAAACAAACCCAAAAAATCCCCAACAAACATACCAAAAAAACCTCACAAGCACACAAACAAACACAAACCACTCAAAACCAAGCATACCACCACAACTAACCAAGTAAAAAAAAATTCCGAAACAGGACTGGAAGGGCTGAGATGACATGGATTGTAGACCACAGAAAAAATACAAGAATGTAATTTATTACATAGAGGAAGGGCCAGGGAGGGCACAAGCACTGGCACTAGGTGTACTTTGTGTTTAAAAATTCTTGGGCAATGTTAACAGGCAGGTCCAGATGTTGGTCCCCCATTGTCTTGTAGCTGCTGAAACCATATGCACAATGTGATTCTGTGTACTGTCATAAGTCAGCTAAAACATGTGTAAACATATGCTATGTCAGTCATTAAGGAGAAGGGTATAATTATACTTTTAAAAGTGGCAAAGCATTTTGAAAGTAGCATATAATTTTCCAGAGTGGAAACCTTTATGAAACATATCTTTCCCTGAGTGTTTATACAGCCTGACATCTCCGGGTTTGTTCAGATCAAGAGCCCCACTGTGAACAAGCAGGCTTCAGACAAAGGAGGCAATTTGTTCTTTAGGTGCCATTTCAGTGAAAAAGAGAGGCAGCAAGAGAGAGGGGGAGAAAGAGTGAGAAGAGAGAGAAGGGCGGCACATCGTGCTATTGCATGCAGTTCAGAAATAGACAGGATCTGGCAAAATTACCCTTGGAAGGACTGTTAGAGGTACCTCGTGTCAGAGAGTTGCTTTCACTGCTGCTAAGTTAAAATGCTATCATTTTATCTTTGATAGAGTCAAAGAAATGTACAAAATTTTACTTTTAATCAAATTAAATAGGGTTACTACTCACTTGGAGGCAATTGGATCATGTAGTCTTAGTGGGAAATAGGCAGAGCAGGAAGATGCCAAGATCCTACCAAATGCTCATTTCCTTCTTTTAGTGCAAACCTTACATATGAGAGATATGCAGAGCTGGTCTAAATATGTTTTAAAATCTGAATACTTTCCCTCAATTAGTTTTGTAATTCTTATGAGGTACTTTTTAAATATGTTAGCTTAAGTGCTTTTGAATTTCTGAGAACAAAGAAAGACTGTAACTTATTTTGCCTACTAAGTCCAGCTGAGCCATCAGACTATTTTGTCTTAGCAAGTTACCACTCCTGAGCTGAGCCATGATAATCATCTCTTCACTTCTGTAATACCTTCAATGACTGCAACACAGTGAAATCTCAACCCACAGTAACAGAGGAGAAGCAAAGCAATGTTTCCTAGCACTTGCAAGAGACCAAAGCCACATATGAACTGACTCATTCAGTTGACAAGCATTTGAAAGGGATTAGGAGATTATAAAATTCCTATCAGTGAACACGAGTACAAACAATGTTAGGATGAGCCCCAACTCTCCTTCTCTTTCTGAAAAATTATCTTTCTCCCAACAGCTTAGTATATAGAAGGATGAAAATAATTGTATGATCTATGTTATGTGAAAATATAGTGACCCACATCTGTTTCCCACTGTTCATGTTGGTCACAAAAGTGTCATTTCTTGTTAATTTATGTCTACCTGCACAAGCAACGAAATCTATATAGAACACTTATAAAAATAAATATAGTATAAACATATAGAAAGTAATCTTTGTGTTATAGTAAAAAAAAATCCCAACCTTTGAAAATTAGAAGTATCTGAAGGTATTAGATATTTGTGCTTCACTGTGAAGTGGGAAAAGGGTTCCCTGAACTTGGGTCCATAAAGCTTTCTTAGCACTGGCTATTCACCAAGCTGAACACAAAGACAGATATTGCTGCAGCTCTGTAAAACCCTCCAGAGAGACCATCCAGCTTACAGTGTCCAGTTCTGTTCCTGACAATTTCAGCTGTATTGGAGGCTGGGGTTGGACAATTTGATGATCTGTGACATAGTGATCTTATTTTACAATCTCGTTTGTATTGTTTCCTTAAAATCTTGCAAACAGTCTGAATTTCTGAGAACATTTTTCCATAGTGCTAAAAGAATTTCAAAGATTGTAGATCCAGCCAATGTATAGAAAGTCAAGTAAAAAATAAAATTATTTTTTATGTCTTGTAATGGTAATTTTCAGGCAAGTTTATATCTATCACACTCATTTTGTAATTGTATTAACTGTTGCTAACTTGAATTTATTTCTCCATCGTACTCCATTGGATTTATATAATATTCTGTTTATAGTAATTTTGGGGTTTAGTTTTGTTCTTGCCATATGCCAAAGACACATTCAGTATTCCATGGCTGAACGCATGGGATACGAGCACAGTCAAATGTGTTGAAGTTTGTATTGCATTACACAGGCCAATTGACAACAGGATTTGGACCACAGATAACAAGAAGACTGTGTAAAAAGAATCATGCAAAGTTTGGTTGTGTCAGGGAAGAAATGAATTTTTTCATATAAAACCCTCTGTAGCTCTCTAATCCACCAGTATGAAGGCCTGAGTTCAACAAAAATGCTGCACATGTGCTTAAATTCAATCCTGATGATTTACCCCACTGAATTTAGCTACATTATTCCTACAATCTCTGGCAGATTAGGAATTTCTGTCACAGCAGCAGTCAGAGGTCCCAGTCAAGATAAGACTGAGCAGTAGGAAAGTAGTCACTTGCATGCTTCTTCTGATCATTTCTCAATACAAAAATTTTACAAACCTACAGACAGCAAGCAAAATCCTAGAGAACTTCATGCCGGGAGTGAGATTGAAAAACAGAGGGATATAGTCTGGTAAATAATTTCTTAAGACCAGGTTGGACAATAGCCTTCTAATGTACATTGGATTGGATGGTGCAACAGATTCTTCTTAAAATGGTTTTTTCTCTGTCCTTACTGCACATGATGTTTTTTAACACTAATATTGATCCCTCCATAGACAAACCAAAAATGTAGTACTCAGAACAAATTAAAATAAGCTTATATGCCTGAATAGAGATTTCTCCAGTTATCACCATCAACACAAATTTAGCACTTTATTTCCACTGTCAGGAAATATATAAGAAGCTTTGTGTAGCATAGTTTCTAAGTTGTTAGTCTCTATTTTTTGGCATAACTAAATTCAGTTTGATTACTACAAGAAAAAACAATTTAAGTTGTTATTAGAAGCAGAAAGTAATTTTAAATTTAGAATCTGAGGAGCTGGACTCAATGACCCTTATAGTTCCCTTCCAACTTGAAATATTCTCCGATTCTATGGTCTTAATTTTCTAATCGCCTTCCTTTTAATGGGACCAAATAATTGGTTGGTAAAATTTGAAATATTTGCCATCACTTTTATTATTTAAGGTATTTATTTGTAACAAATAATGATGGGGACAGTGTTGAGCTCATAGGCAATGATGTCCTCTGAATTGAGTGCTAGTACTCAGTGTCATTCTGGGTAATTCTCTGAAAATGTCAATTCAGTGCTCTGCAGCAACCAAATAAGCAAATAAAATATTGGGGATATTAAGACATGAACAGAAAATGGAAAACATGTTTATAAATTCTTGGCAAGGTCACACGTAGTTTGTAGCGATATTCTGGTCCTATATTCCTCCTTTAAAGCAGCCAGAAGAACAGAAAATGACATAAAATGTACTAAAGGTGATCAGAGTTAGGTATCCCCATGAGATAAAACAAGCACATTGGGCCATTTTTGAAATACAGCAGAATGAACATTATTATAAAGTTTGATAAAATCAATATATGGAGAATACAGCAAAAGAATGATTATGCATTACATTAACATTGCAGCAATGTTTCCAAAGATAAAATATTCTTCTGTTCTTTAATTCCTAAAGTTTTAATACTGTTGTCTCTTTTTCAGCTTTTGTCACATACACTGATGTATGTAATCTGTCTATCAGAACTCCCACAGTTGCAGTGACTGTATGTGAATGCTTGTTTGAGAGGGTTTTTGTTTTCATGACAATTCAAAGGCCCCAAGTCAACATGATTTTTGATAGTTCGCTCATCTTTAAAAGGTAGCTGTACTAATAAGTAGTGTGGTAATAAGGTTAAGAAGTGCCACCTAAACTTTTAAATTAAACTGCTATTCTTGTTTAAGTCCTGCTTACTTGTCATGCAACTACACCAGATCATGATCTATTTGCCATTGAAATAATTTGTCTACAGACATTCTGCCAGAAGGAGTCAAAGCCTGAAGCTAATCTCTGGATCTCTGTGTGAAAAGGTCACTTTTTGTGACCTTTTATTATTCTGTATGGCAATGTGCAATAGTGTAACAATATCCACTGCATTATTTAAGTGTTGGCATAGATGATGGGAGCTGCCTTAAAGGGGACATGTAAGTAAAACGACCTGTACATGAAACTCACCCCTTATGCAACTGTATTTTTATCAGTTTAATTTTAAAACATAAAAGGAATTTGTTTGCACAGATGATAGTTATGGCCTTTTTATCCAGAACTTTAAAAATAAAATATGCATTTCCCAAGTGTTCTGAGTCTGTCCTTAAAGGGCGTAACTGCAATGGTAGCTGCCTCACACTGATGAAGCAATAACATTCATTTGAAAGATGAAGTAAAGAAGAAATTCTAAAGAAGAGTGATACAGCCAAACTGCAACTAAAAAGCAAGAGCAAATTGTTCCATTTTTCCTTACCTCTGTTCCTCAGTTGTTACTAGATTTAGAGGACCACTTCAGCACTGCAGTATCTTAGTACACAGTGTACTTTAAACGATATGACGAACAACTAGTATGTGTAGTTCTTCAATTTTTCATCTCCTTCTCAAAAAGGAAAATGGTATGTGCATTATCTCATCATTTCTTGTATGTTTGGGTTTATTAATTCTTAAGTTTTGTGCTACTAGATTTTAAACATAAAGAGATAGAAGCCCTACTTTTATTTCTTCTCCCACCTGTGTTGACTCCTCTTCACATCTGTCCCTTCCCAACACAGCGTAGGTCGTACAGGACCTGGAGATTTGTACCTTTACGGCAGTAAATCTAAAGGTCAAGGATCAGGGATTTACATTACAGCGAATGCTTTCTGGATGTTCAAACATCACTATTCTACACGCTATAGTTTGTCACTGAAGCACTGCAGCAGCGGCTTACCAGGCTGCTGGTGCTATTCCGGGAAGGAAGGGAAGAGAGGGCTGGCAGTAGCTCTCAAGGGCACAGCTGGAGTTTCTATTTCTCCAGTGACAGACTGGTGGCATGCTGCTCTCCACAAGAGGCACCTGCAGTCCAGACTCAAAGACAAGGTGTGAGGCTACCTACAGAGTGCCTATGAGAAGTTAAAAGGAAATGTCTTTGCAGATATATTCTAATTTTTGGATCTTCTTCTTGCTATGTGAGTGGAGTAAAAAGCAGAGCAAATCATAACACAAATAATATCATTGTAACCCAATCTCAAGGGCCAAGAAAAAATGTCCTGCTAAAGCATTAGTATTAAACCAGCATGCCTTATAGGGCAAATGTTTTCCAGGATTCACAAGTGTTGCCTGAATTACCATGGTTTTCTCATTTCTCTGCTTTCTATTCTTCATAACACACCCTATATAATAGAAAATAGAACAAAATAAAAGGAACGCTGGAGCCTCAAAGCTGTTATTAGCAATTTTCAAAGAGCCTGATGTTGTGTTTTTTCAAGCCAGGAAGTACAAACTGTGAAGAAATCCCCCAGTGGGGAGGGCGTTGTCTCTTGCACCTGGGAGATCCCAGAACATGTGAATATGCCATAGGTAATTCCTTTGTCTCCAGCAGACAGTGGGAGCAGGCAGAGCTCATTGTTTTCTCTCACATTGTAGCCAAATGTCATGTGGAATCTTAGAGATAGTAGGCAGTAACTTCCCAAGTTCCTATAATCAGCTTTTGGAGCCCTGGCTAGAGAATAAAAAGGGTCCCCTGACTTAGTATTTTATTCTATATTTAGTGATGGAAACATACACACAGGGCAGTGCAAAAGCCTTCCCAGAATATCTATGATGGATCTAGCTATCGTGAGCAATTATACCAACTAACATCTCTCAGAAATAATGAAATATCTATTTTAAAACTTCAAGGCCTCTCTTACTGCTGTGTCTGGAAGACTGTAAACCACCTCCAGCATGTAAATATATTGTAAAATAGCCAAAAGTTAAAAATCAGCTACCAGTAAACCAGAAAATACTTAGCCAATACTTCTATGACTACAATTTTTTCTGCTGGAAAGCATTTTTTTTAATTTTTTATTTTTCTTTTCCTGAAGAGTGCTTTGCACTCCCCTGGCCATTGCTGTATCCCTCTTCTGTAGCTGTTCTAGCTCAATTTGATTTTAAGGGTGTGGGTAGTCACACCAAGAAGTAAAACGCAAGTTCCCTTTGCATGCAAGTTGCCTCGTATGAAGCCACTAACCTCCTTCTCCCTGTAATGGAATTATCTCATCTGATATATTTGTTTCTGTCAGAAACTATGCGTCACAGTCATCTGGTGAGTCACCACTGCTCTCTTCACTGATGGTATGTGCCATTTTCATAATGGTCCTTGAGACCTCCCTGGTATTGTTTAAAATGCCTGTTAATACTAAACAGTGGAAGCTAGATTTTTGAAGGTGCAAGATTTAATTGCAAACTATAGTTCTGCAATTCAAGGCTTATTGGAGGTACACATTATTTAATTGTAGCTCTGCTTTTTGATTCTATTTGTGTATAGAGAGAGATCTTTAAAATCCATGCTTTTTACCATTCATGAACATCTTTAACATGTATTTCATTTAACCCCAAGGAGTCACTTAAACCTCTTGGGTGAATTTATATTCATGCATGTTTTCTGTGAAACATATATTATTTGTCCACTGCATCATGAGAGCTCTGGAGGAACCAGAAAATGGTAAATGTTTATGTATGGGTATGAAAATAAGCTTCCTTAGAAAGCCTGTTTCTGTAACATCAGTACTGCAGGTATAGAATTCTCCTCTGGAAATTAAAAAAAAAAAAGAATAAATAAATTTTTTTTAAAACCAAATAAACTGAGCAAGGAAAAGATGAAGAGGAGATTGTCAGAAAGGGAATAGGAAAAGCTTTATAGCTTAAGTGTATTTACTACACAGTCTAATGCACAAGCTGAATACAGTAAGTTGACACAGAAATGCAAGGGAGAGGCAAAATAGAAAACACCGCCTAGAAGTTGTAACATTCTGTTTTGTCTGTGTCTTCCCTGTCCTGGAATTTACCCACTCACTGCACCCTGGTTGTTTAGAAATATTTTTTCAGTTCCTGCGTAGCTCTTGCAGTGGATATTCACTTTAGAAGATTTTGACCCTTCTCCATGCCAAATCACTGCTTTTCAAACCTTGCCATTTACACTGCTTCCATCCCCCATGATCAGCCCAACAGTACAAAATAAAGCCTAGGAATTGTCATTGTTTTCAGCTTGTTGCTTAGCATAACCTTTCAGAATATCCTCTCAGATCTGAGTAGAAGCAATATAAGGATAATGAAGGGAAGGAAGAGCTACAGAAATATCTGTAAATCAGCCAAAGACGTGTTGGAATGATTCACAGAAAATAGGGGAAATAATAACATGTTTGGATGGCTTGAATACTTTCCAAAGAGAAAACTCTTTGGTAAAAATATAGCAAGGATGAAGCATACTGAATCTATGCTTACTGAGCATTAAAATGCATTTGCTACATTGAAAAGTTTGGGAAAATTCCATTTTAACTTCAACTCAAAATGGTTTTTAGATTTTTTTTAACTTTGGGACTATCAAATCCAGAATATCCATTAGTTCCTTGCCTGTACCTTGAACAGATTCCTACTGGGAGATACATCTTCTTCCAAGAGTGAAAAGAATAAAAAGCTTGAGAACATTTACCCCAAATCACACCATTTAGGATATCTTTCTCAGTGTGTTTCTAGTCACCAGGTAAAAATAAATGCAAACCCAGTACCCTAAGCCTGTTTCTATTTTTTCCAGACCTCATCAAGTATTTTGAAGCAGAGTCCTGCTCCTGCCCGAGGCACACATTGCTGAGACCTTCTCTCCTCTGCAGCTGCTGAGTGAACCTGAGAGGAGCAGGGCTCCCTCCACCACGGCCAGCTCCCGTCAGATACCGGCCACGGCTGCAAGTGCAGATCATCCCTGTGCTGCTGGAGCAGGCGCGGGACAGGCGAGCTGCAAGGTAAGGCACAGCTAAGGATGGGCACAAATGAGACACTCTGAAACTTGGAACCTTCTGCAGGAGGTATTAGTATCACTTGTTCCCTTCATATTCCCATCACATCACTCTTAACAATTTAAATTCTTAGCAGAGGAGATTTACTTTTAATTGTTAGCAAAGATGTCTGTGCCTGTGATCTTCCCTGATGAAACCACATTTTCATGTCCAAGCCATGATGTTATGACAACAAAAGTTTACAGAGAATTCTGACAGATGTCTTTAAAGACTGTAACAGTGACACTATAATTTCAGGTGATATTTATTAATTTGTATTAAAAAATAATAAATATTTCTGAAGTCACAGGGATTTTTTTAAAGCAAAATACTGTTTTGAGAGCTATCTCAAATGTCAAACAGAATGCATTTTGCATTAGTTCTGTATAAATTTGTATATTGAATTCAAACTTTTAAATAAATCTTCCTATATTTAATACCTCTTATCAAAGCACAAAAACCCATTATCTGATTATAAGAAGAACTTCAGAACTCACCATCTTCAAATTTAATGGGCTCCTGATGCTTTCTTCCCTACCTAGACTGTTTTTAAATCATTTTACTATATTTTATACATTATAAGTGGATTCCATTCTTGGCTTAGCAATTCACCTAATGGACAAAGGATACAAAAAAGCTCTAACTCCAGGGACATTAAATTGGTTCTAAACTTTGAAAATTACAGCTTTTACCAAAAGAAGAAAATACTAAAAACATATAAATGCAACACTGCATCTCATTTTCTGCTACCTTCACAATCTATCTAAAAGCTCCTAAATTTCTTAATGACACAATAGGTTAAAATTACAGGCCTTTATATTTAGATCTCTAACACATTTTTTTCTTCTTTACAACTCCAAGGAGTTCCACCAGCAAATGGAAAAACCATTTTTGACATTCCAACAGCTGGGAACACAGAAATCACTACACTGTACAAGAAAAGTGCTGTGTTTTACATCTGACCATGGTCAAAGCTGAGTACTTCAGAGAAAAGCAGACACTCTCTTGTAATGAACCTGATTCTACATGTCATTTTGAGTAAGCAACAGTACGTAACGATGCTATGCTGCAGAGGAAACTCCACTGTGGAGACCTTTAAAATCTTTAATCTGAGTCATAATTTCTTTCCTTGGATCCTCTTTAGAGTTTTCAGCAGCCAGCAACACAACAGATGTAGTACCATGTCTTCCTGCTGCTCTCTTTCCTATGTCTCAGCAATGATGTGGAATCTGCTCTTTGACCTCACACAGCTTGACAGCAACAGCAAGCCACAGAGCGAAGAGAAAAAGCAGCTTTTGTTTTCCCATTAATTTGTATTGCTGTAGAAAGGGAATGCGGGGGTGGAGGGAAGTATGTTTTCCTAATTCCTGCTGCTAGTTTATAACTTCCTGAAGTAAGGGTGCTTACAGCATTACTATATAAAAAAAATAAATAAAAAAAATAAAAAGGACACACAGAAAATCGTAATCCTTTCAAATTATGAAAAATTGTTCTTCAGTTGTCTACTGCCAGGGAGTTTTTCAACTCAACAGGATGTTTTTTTAAAAACATTGTCTTTTTTGGATATATATACATGATCTATATATTGACTTGTAATACCACTTATACTACTGCTTTCGTTCTGATGTTACCAAAAAAAAAATAAAAAAAAGAAAGACTAGACAGAGGCAAATGTACAACCTATTCCATGCTATTGATTATGGCATTCATCATTCATATACCTTCCTTCATACAGTTAGACCTTCACCTCATGTTACAGTCTCAGAAACACACAGGTTGGACAGGGTCTAGAGCTTTTTTCAGTTCAGCCTTTTTCTCAGAATGGTGTCAGCACTGAATTTAGACAAGATGGCTTAGGGCTTTGTCTAGTCACATCCCTCAATACTCCAAGGACAAGAAGCTCCTTGTGCAACCTGCTTCAGTGTCAAGTTAATTCCATAAATCCACTTAGAACTAGAAATTCTTAATCTTTCCCTAGGTCAGGGTTAGTATAGATCTAAGCACATCGGTTGACTTTCCTCTGGTTTTTCTCCTATGTTTTTGTAAAATCAGAAAAAGATTGCCAAACACTGTATTCTAGATTAATGATATGGAAATCTGAGGACATCGTAAGAGCAATATTCTCAAACCTTAATGCCAGAAAACGAAGCAAGCTTTCCCTTGTTTGTACCCCTCTATTGCTAAACTTTAATGTGAATAAACATTTCTCTCCCAAATGGTTTTTGAAAACACAAGCTTAAGTCCACAGCCATTTTTTTTTTTTTTCTGATACACATATCTCTACGAGTCAGGTATTAAGGCTGTCATTCAACAACATCCAAGTTCAATTTTTAGTTCTGCATTTTGTAGTTTTAAATTGAAGGCTGTTTCCTTAGTACAGTAGAAATTTTTCAAAGAAGTTATCATATCCCAGCTTTCCACAGTAGAAGATTAGTGTAGCAATATAAATAAGATACAGGAGACAAAAGTATACAAGATAGGAAAAACAACATGCTGAGACACTTTTGAAAAACATTTAGTCCAGATCAAACACTGCATTGATACTACTTTCCTCTGTAAAAAGATTGCAAGAGAAAAAGAGAAAGAATTGTAAAAAACAGAATGTAGGTGTAACTGACATACAGCTTACCAGTGAAGCAATTAAAATTGAGCTGGAGTACAAGGCGAAAGGTGGAAGTACAAGGAGAAGGAGAGGAAGACAAGGGAGAAAAAAGATAGAGAAGGGAGAAGCAAAGGAAAGAAGAAAGCAAAGGAAGGGGGGAGAGAGACAGGAAGAGAGAGCAAGTGAAAAGAACTAAGAGAAGAAAGGCTTTCTTTTGTCTTAAAGTCTTGATAAAGAAGAGGCATTCTCTGCCCCTTCCCTTTTTTTACTTTCTATTTTCATGTGATCTATGCCAACAGTGATAGTCCTCAAAGTTTCACTAATAAGTGTTTTTAGTTTTTAGTTTCATGAGGTCATTTTCATTGACCTCTTTACTAGTGACTTGTTATTTTATTAGATTTGGAAGGATCATTTACACTGATCTCTATTGCCTTACTGGATTTCTCTCCTCTTCACTCCCATATCACCCAAGCAATTGAATTTCAGTCCCGATTCTAGTTATTGGATACATAAAATAATTTCATTTGTATTGCTATTATTCCTAGCTGAATTGTCTTTTTGCTGTATGTCTTTCCCAGCTCATAGTTTAATCTGTTTCAATATTCATTACAGCAGTCTGTTTCCTTCTGATTATGGCAGACTACCCCGTATATCATAGATTCTTCAGTCCTCCAAAATCTCCCTCGCTTCTAGTAAACTCAAATTTCTCTTACCTGAGCAACCTTCTTCAGCACGCACAGACACTTTCAAGTTCACCTGAAGGCCCCATGTTAGATGTCGACACATCAGCATTGAGTCTATTAAGTCAGGTGAATTTGAGCTGCTTTGCAGGGAAAGGTAAATAACCTATTGGTTTGTCTGTTTTGTAAGCTCCCCTAGAATTTTAGACTCTCAGTGTTGGACCCCACTGTAGGATTCAAGAACCCAGAAAACATCCTGCTCCAGATTTTCCCCAATATTGGTTTGCAATAATAGTACTTTGCCTTACACAAAGAGAAAGCAGCTCTCATGGATTCTGCTGAAAGTTTTATTTTAGAAATCAGAAATATAGAATCACAGAATCATAGAACCATAGAATGGCTTTGGTTGGAAGGGACATTAAAGATTATCTGGTTCTAACCTCCCTGACATGGGCAGGGGTGTCACTCGCTTGATGAGGTTACTCAGAGTCCCATCCAACCCGGTCTTGAACACATCCAGGAATGGAACATTCACAATCCCTCTGGGCAGCTGGTTCAAGTGTCTCAGCATCCACACATTAAATTTCTTCTAACATCTAACCTAAAGAACTCTAATGTAAATCGTCTAATTATTTGATTTGCATTTCCCCAGCTTCCCAAATAGAGACACAAAAGGTATTATTGGCAATAAATTCCTCATAGATTTATAGTTCCTAAGATTTTTGTCCAACGTCAGGTACAGCCAGTGAACTTTTGCCCCACATCATGACACACATCTTAGATAGCCTTTTTTCAAATATACAAATCAAATAATGGGATACATATTTTCAATTATTGTTTTGATAAAGAAATTTAGCTTATATTGAACACTGTAACAATTTTCAGAGTTTGAATAAAATCTACAATACAGTATTAGGAGAAAGAAAATTGTGAACAAAGTACAGATATTTAAATAGTATGGAGAATGTAGCTAAATTACAGAATTAATCAAAATCCAGCAACAATTTGAGACATATATAGCAATTTTCTCTGTGTAGATTGTCAGTTCCTGAGTCACGCTTGCAGCTATTTCATTGTAACTATTGGTCCCAATTTGAAAGTTTCTTTCATTTTAAGTTCCAATAGAAGCCTTAGAAGTATCACCTATTTTAACTGTGGGAAATCTCCTATACCCAACCATCAGAATCAAAAGAACTTTGCAAGATTGCACTTTGTAAATTATATTTTATTCATACTGTATATGGATGCTGACTAGGAAACCAATTTTCTTGAACCTTATCCACCTGTCCTTCTGTCTCTTCATAGTAAAACTGTAATGTTTTGGAAGATTCGATGTTTAGCAGATGAAAAGTGACTTACAAAGATTAGCTAAGAAATGAAACAGTGCTAAGTCTTGCTAAGACTGAAGAATTCTAGTGATATTAAAAAACTTGCATGCTTTTCGGCAAAAATGCACATTTCAGGACATACTTGGATTGATTCTCTGGACTTAGATCAAATTTGTACTTTGTTAATTTGTTTCTCTCTCTCTCTCTCTCTCTCTTTTTTTTTTTGTTTTTGTTTTTGTTTTTGTTTTTGTTTTTGTATTTGTATTAGAGAAAGGTCTGGTCACATCATGGTAATCTTTCCAGACTGCAGAAAACTCGGAATATTAAGGAAGCAGGATGCAGGAAAAATTGTTGCAAGATAGACAGTATAATCTGTAGGTGACAGCACAGCAGAGGGCTACAAGTCAGGTCTCCTACATTAAGGTTCTGATGTTTCTGTTGATATTTAGTCAACTACTAAATTACACCTTCTTGAAATGCATGTAATTTACTATGAGGTTATGGGTTTTTATGCAGTAATCAAACCGTTACATGCAACTGTATCCCCTTTTAAATTCCTCTCGAATCAAGCATAGGAAAATATATACTCTTCAGGATATGCATGCATTTTTACACACAATTTCTGAGTCAAGATTTTAAAGAATTTCAGCTGAAAAATGGATATTAAAATGTCATCTAACACAATCTATCCACCTGAAAATAATGCTGCAGATTTTTAAGGGTGACTGTTCACAAAATACTTGGAAATTTTTAGGTGAGGTTGGCTGAAATAGATCAAGGTGCTTGGGTAGCAGTCCAGTTTGCACAGTTAAGAATAAAAAGTAAAGTATAATAGAAATAGGTAAATCAAAGTATTTTTGTAAATTAGTCACCACTCTCAGAAATGTTAAATGCAGCATTCAACCAGGAATTGAAGGCTTAAGGCTCAAAATGTCCTACTGCAAAAGACATTTGAAAGAAAAAATACATTAAATGTGTTTTACTACTATTTTCTTCAACACACAAAAATGTGTGCGATATTACTCTGCATTTGCACTTATGTTAGTTTGCTTTGGAAAGCACACTGTGGACACTGGAAAGGAGATTTCATTTTCTAAAATTCATTATTTGAAGGTGGGGAGTCAAACCTTCAGAGCCATAAGGAAATTAATAATGATCATTTCCTTCCTGTGAAAACATACTGAGATTCACTATCTTTATCTCACCCCCACTTTTAAAGAGGGAGAAATGCACTATCATGAGAAAATGTGAGATTTAAGTTCCTAGGAGGCGGGGTACTGGGGAATCTCAGGCTTCCTGAGCAGCCACTGGAATATGACAAATTGTAGACCTAATTTTTACTTAAAACAAGGACATTTTTACAGTCAACATCACATTAAAAAATGACGCATAATTCCAGAACAGCTCTAGTCTTTTGTCCTTTTTCTATGCAGGAGGAGGTGACATTTTGGCAAATGCAAAGCATATCAGAACACACTGCAATAAAAAGCCAGAAAAGCCTACTCTGTACATAAAGTGATGAATGTTTCTTTTAAAGCAGCCTTCTGCATATCACTCTGGCCAAGATATCACTCTAAAACATGTCATGAAATAGGTGCATCTAATTTTACAGACAGAAAGTGTTCAAGAAGTTAATTAAAATATTCCTGAAATTTCCATCCAAAAATGTAGTGTGCAGAAAAATGTGAAGAAACCATAGGGAATCTGTGTCAATACTTAAGTATATGTATTGGCCTATGTGTAACCTGGTGTCATTACTTACTATGGAAGTGGTTGAGAAAATCACACTTTTGAAAATCTTCTTCTTGTCTATGCTGTGCACTTCCACAGTTTCTTTGCTTTCTGTTCTCCTATGTATTTATTCCTGTGACATGATTCTAGCATTGCATGGTTTGCCAGCTCTGGCTGCTGTGGAACACAACTAATGGCTGCCCTGCTGACATTCATGCTATGGCAAGGAGTCATTTTTAAGCAGGAGAGCCAGCACCCACAAGCACACTGGATATCAAACACCAGAGACAGGAGTAACAGAAACTCAGTCATTGCTTAATCCCTCTAAACCCGAGTCTGATTTTGAATCCTTAGTTACTCAGCACATTATAGGTGTGCTTTAAATAAATGTCAATTTAGGCTACAAAAGCATTTGACTACTGCAGAGTCTTCTTGCAGTCTTCTGCATTTTCCTTTTCCCCAAAATGTAGTACAACAAGGTTGAGTGTTGTCCTTTGATTTTTTCATTAACAAAATCTATAAATATGCATTCACAACTAAAACAGTATGGTCGTTTAGGACTTCTACTCTAGTTGGGGAGCACAACATTATTAGGCAGGCAAAGTTTCAGCTTAGTGGGGAGTAAGGACCTGAAGAGGCAAATAACATGAGCTAAAGAAGGAATACTGTTAGTCAAAGCACACACAGTTGCTTAAAAAGACAGTATGTTTTGGTTCAAAGGAAACATCCAAGTGGATCTCGTAGTTACCATTATTTCAATCAGTATTCAGGCAAATAAACAGGGTAAGTAGTGCATCAACGAACTAGTGGAACCAAAATATGTTCCAGAAAATCCTGAGTGTGTTTACTTAATGAAAAATCCATAGGTCATTTCTATTTCTACCTTCTGCAGCAATCTAAAGACACTTTCATTATTAAAAAACTGAATTTCCTTCAATCCACAGAATATGCCATGCATTTGTGTACTGCTGAACAAATTTCATGAAAAATGGGACTGGGATACTTCCAGCAGAGCATGTGTTTCTGCCAAACATGGAGTCAAAATTATGCAACTCTACCCAGGCAGCAAATACAGAAAGGTTTGTGACTGGCACGGGTGAGAAAGGCCATATAATACTCGGATGAGCCAACAGATTACAGCTTAAAGACACTGGGAGGTTTTCCTCACGCTTTACACCTAGGGACACACTAGCAGGTTTCTCATCTACGGACCAGAGATCACCAGTAAATCCTGTTCTACTACATGCATCCTGAGGACCTGCCCATGACATATTGAGCAGAGCCAAGTTACAGTGACTCTGATGAAACGGTGAAAAAGCTCTTCTCTTTTTCCTCTGGCTTCTCAGCCTTTGGAGAGCTTGTGTTTCTTATTGGACTTATGACCCTAACATCTGTTTCAGCTTTCACTCAATCTTCCCTTTCCTTTAATACAATTCATCAAGGAGCAACTCGTCTTCCGCATAATGTCCAGCTCACATCTCAGATATTCCCTTTAATTTATTCAGTCAGGCCTTGTAACCTTTCTTCATTTCTCTTCCCTTATCCCGTTTAATATTTCCGTTTTACATTTTACATGGCATGTCTTACAGCTGCTCCAGCCCATCTTTCCAACTTTCAGTCACATATGCATCTTTAAAGTACAGAGGTAGATTCAAGCAAAAAGGTCTTTGTCCTCTCCTTCAAGCTTTGAATCAAGCACATTGAGCTCAAATTTTTCATGACAGTTCTCTCACAGTGACAGCTCATAAAGAGGCACCACAGTAGGAATAATTTGCACTTCTACACAGCTAAGTGTTCAGACAAATCAGAGATCTTCTGGGTGGACCCACGGATGACACTTTTGAAGGGTACTGTCACAGAAAAGACAGAGGCATAATAATAGGAATTGTTATGCATCACAGGGATGGAGGAGTCCTAAGAAAAAGAGGATTTATAGGAAAGAAATACCTGAAATTTAAAAATGACAGAGCTCAAAACAAATCAAATCACATGCATCATTAATTTTTTAGTATTTTGCTTAAATGCTCTTATTCATTACTTCACAGGTAAAGCTAGGAATGCCAAGAACATGTTTGACCACTGCACTCAGAAGTTGGTGTCATACTTCTTTTACAACCTGCCACACATCATGGCATCTGCCTATGCAAAACTGCCCGTCCTTTTACTGGTTCTGACTCTTTCAACCACTGCTGAACCACTAGCCATTGTATCTTGCTACTGAGTGGCAGCCCCACGTAGGTGAGATGGCCATCTCAGAGCAGTGGCAGGGAAAGCTGGGCTGCACCACGCCCTCTCCCACTGAACTCCTGGGCAATACATGTCTCAACTGGAACAGTTCAGATATACCCACTGCTGCTGGGCTGCAGAAGGCTCCTTGAGGAGGCCTCTGATTCCAAAGGTTTCATAAAACTTAAAGGATCATTTAAAATTTAAAACCTGAATTATATTTCAAAACCAATTTGACTATCAATTTGAAGATCATACCTACTGGACAAATTTGGTTGAACAGATATTTAAAAGAACTTCTGAGAAGAGCTCTGTCCCCATTTGTAGCAAATCCACTTGAAAATAGAACGAGAGTGGTTTCAAAACTTTTCTTTGGATGACAAAATTTTATTATCTTTGCTGTAATGCAAATGAATGCAATGAAGTAATGCACATAATCTTGTAGCTGTTCATGTTTATTTGTGATTCTTCTGGTTAAAAGAAGAAAAAGAACATTCCAAGAGAAACATTATCAATAAAGATTATTCAGCTTGAGACAAACAACCAATTTAGACACAGGAAATAACAGGTTTGGGAAAAAAAGTGTTGAAACAATATGTCATTTTAACACTTTCTATATCTTGAACCTGCTATTTTCTCACTTTGTAAGTCATTCATAAACTGAATTTATCAGCCTAAGTTATATCATCATTGTGCAGTTTTACTACATAACATCATTTTCAAATTATGCTAAATTTGTGCTTTTCTTTTTTTCACTGCCAATAAGTTTTTCCTTTTAAATATTAAAAAAAAAAACTGTACAACTTTTTTTAGAGCTATTAATAGGTACAATAATATTGGATAAGTCAAAATCATACCAAATAATTGATCTTTGTAAAGGTGAGTGATTAATATTAAAACTAAAATCCCTAAATTGCTTCTTTTCTCTGCCTACACTTTTGTCTCAAATGTAACGTGTCAATGAATTCCACAGGATGATTATTCATGTAAAAAAATTTTATATTAATTTGACTTGTTGACTCTGCAACAATTAGGCAAATATTATGACATTGCTATATTTTTGTGTATTATTTGTATGTGTCGTCATTCAATTCCATCCCTCACATATTTAATTAGACATTTTTGGTCTTTTTCTTTTTGGCTTAGTTATTTCCCTTACCTATCACTGCACATAACAAAGATAATTCCACAGAGTTTTCTTAGGTGATGACACTTAGGATCACATTACTCAGCTATTGCAGTTAATTTAGAACATTAATGAATGGGAAGAGGGAGTTTGAGGGGTTTTTTTCATTTTCTTCTGGACAGAGAGGTGGTTAACTTCAGTGCTCCACAGACTGAAATCACGCTGTTATCTTTTCCCAGATATTCTTACTGATGCGCCCTGTGGTGGTGGTGGAAGCTGCCACTGCAGCAGTAGTTTGACATCTCCCTGCTAAGTTATTGTTCGGTTTCTCCCAAAGATGATGTAACCCAGTTATGTCAATCCCCTTGTTAATCTGTTGGCCTCCCCTCCCCTGTTCTGGAAAGCTCTTCTTCACTCGACACCCCATAGGCTCTGGCTCCCTTTCTCCTCCCCTCTCCATCCCCGACTGGTTTTCCCCGTGTCACTCTACCTTATCTCAGCCTCTGGACCCTCACGTGATTGGACCCTGATGTTCTCCCCGCCCCTTGCTATCCTGGTATTTAAACCTCTGTAAGGCCAGAAACCTAGTTCTTTGTCACTGGACGTTTTCGTGTGAGGAACCTCATTAAACTCCACGGAACCCCATACAAAGAACCCCTCCTGCCTCTTTATGTCCGCCGACAACTGGGAGCGGCTGTGTGCGTGAGTGTGTACCTGCATACGCCTTGCAGGGAGTGCCTGGTGTGCGCAGGGGTTTGCAAATCCCGCAGGAGCGGCTCGACAGGGGACACTTCCTGGAAGGTCGCTGCGCCTGGACCTCGTCACCCTCCCACCGTTCCAGCCTCGAAGAAAGGCGCAAGTGGCAGTGCCCTTATGCCGTGGTCCTGCTCCCCACAGCACCCTCACGGGGTCCCCAGCTGGCCCTGCTGGCAGCACGCCCACACAGCGCCTTCACACGCAGCTGCGATCAGCACGGTTACACACCCAGACCTAGGACAGCATAAGCAAGGCTTTCTCTCGAGACTTACTGAATAACCACTTCGCATACCTAATATTGTGCCTATTTCAAAGGTCAGCAGTGTACAACTCACTTCCCCTTTTCAATTACACTAATCACTACATTTCAGAGAGATCTAAATTACTATTATAAACTCCTTTCATATGGAGGAACCAGATGCAAACCGAACTTTTCTATGCAGAAAAACTTCTAACCAGCACTCTGCAACATAATATTAACGCTGTTATAATTTAATATCAACTAAAAATAAATAGTTATAAATTGTGTCTAACATATTTGTCTCTATGACTTTGTCTCCCAACAAAGTATATCTCTCTAGTGCTAACATTTTATTTCTGCAATTGTAGCTTTTGCTTGACCAAGAGGAAGAAGTAAGGTAAAACAATTTACAGAGGCAGAGAGAGAATGGAAGACCTCATCTCTTACCTTACGACACATGGAAAACCCTCCTTTCTTAATATGCAGCACAGCTTTTAGAAGTACCCTGGCTGTACTGAACTCTTTTCCCACAGGGGGTCAGATGCCATAAATACTGACACACTTTGAAAGTGGTAGTTAAACAAAATTGTAACAACATTTCATCCTGAGATCTGGGGATATTTTACATAACAAAGGTCTTGTGGATTTGTTTATGTGGCAAGCAATGCAGGAGTAAAATGCAGCATTTTTCTGACCATTTTTGCATCTCTTTTGCTCTTATTTCAGACAAATAAAAGTCAACACAAGAGCAAACCACTTTACTCCAGTAGGTATTTAAGAATATTCATCTTCCTGGAGCATTTTTTTAAAGACACAGGACTGCAACAAAGAGCAACTCCTTACGGGATAAGTCAACTGGAGCACAGAGAGCCATGTTTCAACAGTGTTAAAGTATTCCCACAGGATGCACAGACAACCTGTATCAACAGTAAGTGTGTGTGTTTAATAAGAGATTCATACTGTGATATGTAGATGTCCTATGGTCATTGGACATGTTTCCAGAGACATGTTTTCTATTTTCTCCTGTGGACATAACAGCATTGTGTTTATTTGTTGGAGACATCTGTGAGTAGCTAAAATAAATCCATTCTGTGGGGAAGAAAATAAGAACAAGCGAATACATGGAATGTCTGGACTACAGGCTACAAACCCTGCAGGATCTATATTTTTCCACAATTAATGTTAACCAGCTGAATCTACTCTTTAATGTTTTCATATCGTTCAAGCTTATATAGTCCAAAAACAATTGGGATATGAAAAGACATAGACTAAGCTATTAGCATGTAATAGTGAATTATTTTCATATGCATATCTCTTATGCTTGAAAAAAGCCAACCCCAAAACAAACTTCCTTCTGAGTGTAACCCTCCCACAGAAATCCTTCTGTGATTCAGACTATGTGGTAGAAATTAATTTGTTGCTGTTTGCATGAGAATCTGTGCATTGCACCCATCTCAGTAAGTCTGTGGCTTCCACAACAGTTCATCTTACATATAATATACACACACACGCACACACATATATACATATATACACACACATATATATATCCCCCTATAGAGGGGAAAAAAGCTTCTCACATGGCAGCAGTAAAACATACACAAGAATATAAATACAGCACATCAACAGTATAGGATGCAAAGCCTGACTCTAACAGAAATGCTACAATGATGCTTGTCCACTAGTACATTATAGACTTGTAGCAGTTAGGAATAGCATCTAGAGTCATCACAATTTTTTTTCTGTGTTAGGAAGAAAGGATTTCCTGTTACTTAACACTTTTCACTAGTTCCATTCTGCATGTGAACTCATAAATAAACTTGTATTATGGCTTTCAAAATAATTTACACAAATAAAAGCTCAAACTGTACTAAAAATAATGAGCAGTTAGCACACATCTCACAGTTCAATGACTCTACAGGGGTATTCCAGGGCTTTCCAAGCACAACTGAAACAAGGTGAACAGTGAAACACCAAAATGTCAAAACTTTTTGCAGGAGTTTCTCATGTCAAAAATTAAAATCAGAACTGCGTGCCTATTGGAGCTATCATAAGCACGTCTGCTAAACATATGCAAAGCAAAAATATACAATATTCAGTCTTCATAAAGGCACTGCCACAGTCTTTGTGACTCAGATCCCTCCTGAGAACTGTATCCTACCATTAGAGAACTAGTCAACAATAATTTTTTGCTAGCAGTCAAAGCAAGATTTTCCTGTGTTTTCTGGTTATTTTGCTGAATGGGATAAGTTCCATCCTTAACTTATTCTGCCCATCTCCTATGCTGCTTCACTTATGCTTATATTTTTTTCTTCGCAAGCTTTTTGCAGCAAGGACTGTCTTTTTAATTATGTGTGCTAACAACACTTGGCTCAATGGAGCAATAAGAAATACTGCACTACAAAATGATAATAAAATATCTTCTTCCTATGGAAGAAATTAAATAAACAGTTCTATTCTTTCTGCAACTCCATTAGAGCACAAATAAACAGAGAATCTTGCACCAAGCTTTAGATATAATGCTCAATCTCTTCAACAGAAACAACAAAACCCACAGAGACCACAGAAAAGATGAATTTCAAATTCTAATAGGCACAAATGGACTTTAATACGTCTTTCCAAAGATCTTCCGACTAGCAAAAATCACAGGGGACAAGATTAGAGAGATAATAGCAAGTCACAGTCATGCATGTATCTGATATGCTTTTAAACTGAACAACAAATCTAAAACAAACAAACAACACATATTCAGAATGTCAAGAACTACTCTTTTTTTTCCTGCTTTTGCTGACTGCTTAAAAATTCCTATCTATCCTGTTTTTCTTTTCCCTTTGAGGACAGATTTTCTAACATCATCCAGACAACCAGAATTTATAACACAGACTTAGGACATGCAACAGATTAGGACTTGGCCTAGTACAACCAACTGCCATTATGAAAAATCGCCCAGAGATATACAGTGGAAAAACCCACATTATCACCTACAGGATCAAAATATTGCACGAAACTTTGGCAGTCATTGCAACACTTATGGATGGAAGATATCCAATAGAAATATACTGTTCAGTGGGAAAAAAATTGATTCAAAGCCTAAAATTTTTTGCAGCCAACTTGCTTAAGCAAATCTGAGCAAGCATAGTGTGAGCACAAAAGTGGAGAGGGAGAGAGTTGCAGACATTCCCAAGAAGAAAGTCTTTGGGGCAGGATAGATATTGCATGACGCTCTTGGGTGTAAAGGAACACTTAGATGATAATTTCCATGATGTCTTAGTTTGAAAGACAGATACCCACCAAGGAAGGTGGGAACCTTCCTGGGAGGGGAGAAATTACCCCTTCCCCCGAATTACTGTACCTCTGGAAATTACGAGGCTTTCTGAGCACAAATGTGGGAAAAGGAATAATAGTTCTTTACTAAAGGCATATCTATGACACAGCAGAACAAACAATAACAATAACAACAATAGGAACCAGTAACAAAACTTTTCCCGCCCATAACGTGGTTTTCCCTGTGGTGTAGTTGCAACCACACTCGACAGGGGGCGCTGATGAGTCAGGTGAGGCGGGAGGCTGCAGTACCTCACTCACAGCTGCAGGGGGCGCTGGTGAGGCAGGGAGGCTGCAGTACCTCACTGGCAGCTGCAGGGGGCGCTGGTGAGGCAGGGAGGCTGCAGTACCTCACTCACAGCTGCAGGGGGCGCTGGTGAGGCAGGGAGGCTGCAGTACCTCACTGGGGCTGCAGAGGCGGGGGCGCTGTTGAGGCCGGCGCGGTGGAGGGGCTGTAACGAGTCCCCCACGGGTGCAGGGGGCGCTCCCGCGCGCTCTCAGGGAGCGGCCACGGCAGGGTGGCTGTCCCGGAAATGGGGGCAGGGGGAGGTGGTGGGGGAGCCGAAGAAGGTCTGAGTTCTCC